>JAVQJF010011227.1:0-116697 GCA_036023855.1 Gadopsis marmoratus
CTGACAGACACCCACACACAACCGCACACTTATCACTCAGCATGGTACTTTAACCATCGAGCTTGTGGGTGCGGGTGTCGGGGGGGGGGGGTGCATGTGTGCGTGTCTCTGATGAGAATATGCATGTGAGTGAGCACTTATCCTTCCTTGAGCTTTCCACTCCACTAATTCTAGACTTTTATTCTGAGATTTCTCTTTTTTGTTTCTCCATGCCCTCGTCCCTAATTCATACAAACAAGACAGTCCCAAGAGTCCCTCCTCCAAACCTCTGTCCTCTGCTTAACCCTCTCCTCTCCCCCACAGTACCTTTACACATCCCATCACCCCTTTCCTCCTTCCCTTCCTGCACTCCTCTTTTGTCTCCCCTTCTGATCCATGTCCCTGTCTCTGTCAAAGACCCGAATGGACTGCTGTGGTGTTTAGGCAACATAAGAATATGATGACTAGTCTTCTTCTCTCTCTCTGTTTCTCTTCATCTCTCTGTGTTTCTCGTGTTGTCAGCTGAGGCTTTTACCAGATGGGTTGAATATTTCATGTAGGCAGAGGGGACTGTGAGTGAACATTAGTGGGATGTCTGACTGTTTAAAATACAGTAATACATGTTTCTATAGTTGTGTAGCATGGTATAGTATAGTGTAGCATAGTATTGTATAGTATAGAGTAGTACAGTACAGGCCAGTTCAGACCAAAGATTTGCGATGTGACGAGTTGAAACTTTCCACCACTTGCAATGCGCCAGTCTGCAACATTCTAAAATCAGCTGTCTCGTCGCAAATCTTAGGTCTGAACTTTGGCTTAATCCAACACAGTAGAGTGAGATAATAGTGAACCTACCGGGGGTCGGTTGATGAGCCAGTAAGCCTGCTCCTGACATTCTAGAACAATGCGGTCGGCTTTCCGCCTCTGTTTGGATGCTCTAAACACAAATCACACGGTCATTTTGTGTGTGTGTGTCTGTGTGTGTGTGTGTGTGTGTGTGTGTGTTTGTGTGTGTGTGTGTGTGTGTGTGTGTGTGTGTGTGTGGGTGGGTGGTTGGTTGGGTGGGTGGTTGTGTGACTGTACCTGAGTTGCTCTCTGGCTTGCATCACCACAAAGTCCCAGGTGTGGTTGATCCTTTTGTTCAACACACCGTACCTCTCCTAAAAAGGAAGAGGAAAAAGGGACAATGAATCAGAAAAGAAACATAGAGAGGAAAGAGGGCCAGAATTTAGAAAATGAATAATGACACAGGCCTGTTACCCCAGACTTACCACTTCATAATTCACGACACACACCTTCTCTCTCTTATACACTTTCCTCACCTTTTCATATTCCATGAGTTCTCCTTGTTTTCTTATGTTTTTTTTTGCCAAAAAGATTGCTGTTGGGATATAAGAAGGAAAGCAAAAACACCAAACACAGAAATGAAAACAGAGGATAAGCGATTTGTGATATATTTTAAATGGAAGCTTTCTTGCTTGGAAATATTGGACGTTTGTCACATTGTATAGTGTGATGATGGGTGAAAAATGGTTGTCTCCCCCTAACAATGAAATATATTAATGGGTTTAACTTGCTGCTGACAATGCATGTAATTTGCCTTCACCCTACTGAGACCCCCTCTTTCAAAATCAGTTTATTTTTGGCATTACCGTAGTCCAGCTCCGAGGCAGGCCACTGGGTACTGGTCCAGAAGTAAGGAGTCTGAGAAAAACAAGTGACATTTTAATTTTATTTTCTTCTGATAGAGATTGATAGCGGAGTGGGTGAGGAAAAAGTGGCAGCAGAGAGTGGCAGATGGATGGGAGATTAGGAAGTGGGCTAATGGAGTGAGAGGGAGAAAGGGAGATAGACAGTGATCAAGGGAAGGTGGTGGATTCAATCAACAGTGGTGACGCATTTAAACAGCTAGGAGGGAGGGACTGTGGTCATTTTACAAGCAACTAGAATGAACATACTACATGGGGAATGTTCGACTTACCTGGAAGCGGTAGGGCGACTCGTCAGGCCGCAACACGAGAGATCTCGGCTCCTTCAGAGGGTAAATGTACCCGTATCGCACCAGCAAGCCACCAATGTGCAGGGTTTCTGTTAAACACCCCCGAAGAAACCAATCACTGGACCATCCCACAGTTTCAGTTTCTTTAGGTGATTGGGCAGGGCCAGCTTTTTATTCAAGCTTATATCCCTTCAATGCTACCATAGATTTTTCTGATGTACATGATGTTCATAGGACATGTTATCATGTTTGATGACTGTTGATTTCATTTGGGATACAGCTCTCAAATTGAACAAACTGAATGTGGAAAATGAATCATATTTATTGGCCACAAGGATAAAATTTGTATAAAATGCTATGGACCTAATTTGTCATGGACCTTTGTTTTAATCAAATGCCTGCACCCTGTCAGCAATCTCTCTCAAATCAAGGCTTTGTTCCGGTTCTCTCCTCATTTGTTAAAGAGCCCTACTTTATGACTGACAGTCACCAAAAAAAGCTGTGCGATGCATTTTAATCAGCTCTTACAACTCTGTTTCTCTCTCACTACCCCCCCCCCCCCCATGCTCACTGACTCCTCTCTTTCCTCCTTTAGTCTGCTCTGAGGCAGGAGGGACAAGCAGACTACTTTTTTCCAACATCTAATTTAGTTCAGGTACGGTCAAGTCTCCTGAGGTGACAACCTCCACAGGGACGCCAATCAAACCCACGTCTTCAGGTGAGTTAATCAAACTTGGATCCTCTGGGGTTCACCCCATTCCTGTTTACTGGAAACAGCAATCTCCCAACAATACACAATAGAGCACACACACACACACAGACACACAGACACACACATATTACTACTACGTCAGCTTGAGGGAAAACACTATATCCTGGCAACAGACTAGCAACAACACACGACAAGCCACAGTCACACTGAAACGGACAATCACAGCAAATACACACAAAAGTATGTGTCAGTTACGTACCCTCCTCGCAGATCTTGTATTTCTTGGCCAACCAGTCAATTATATCAAGGCCTGAAGAAAAAGAGAGAAAGGAAAGAAAGAAAGAAAGAAAGGAGACGAGAAAAGAGGACTTTGCTCTGCAAAGCACACAGTATTCTCCCAAATTCACTACTGCATTATGCATAACCGCTGGGACAAACACAAGCTGCAGTGTGCATGTCCACACACAGATGCTAATGCACACTGACATAAAGGGACACACACATAGATACATGTATATCTATAAAAACAAATTCCCCAGTCGCCCCTGCAGGCAGTCTATTCCACCTTCAAGCTCGGGACCTTGAGCTTGAGGGTCCTTCGAAGTATCGTAGCGGTTCCTAGGACTGCACTCTTCTGGACAGAGATCTAGGGTGTTGTACCTGCTGAAGCCACTCTCCCAGTTTGGGGGTCACAGCCCCGAGTGTTCGATATTATGATTATTATTCACACACACACACACACACACCTGTCATGGCGTGCGGAATGACAGTGATAAGAAGCCTCTGGTTTCTCATCTTCATGCCTATGTCAGGGTCCTGCATGGCCACAATTACTCTTTCCATCTGTCAGGGGAACACACACACACACACACATGAGCATGCATACATGCAGAATTTAAGAATAACAATGCTCATGTTAAATATTCCACCCCTTTCATAACTGGTTTTCATCCTGGCATATAGATTGTATGTGTTCGGATTCACGCAGGGCTATATCTACAGTATAGAATGTCACATTATGAAAACAAACCAAAGCAGACACGCTCCTACAGTCTTACCTTCTGAAAGCATGCCATTTGCTCCCGGTTCCAGCCTCCTTTAGCCAGGGTGTTGATAGTCATCTTGCCGGCTGCTTGGGATCACTCGACGGGACGATAAAGTGCAAGACCGAAGTGCAGCCGGGAGCGCGCGGCAGAGAGTGCACCACCACTCTTTCCTTTTTTTTTGTTCCATCAAGCGATTCGGTGCCTGGCGGGCGCGTCCCCGCGTAGATTAGACGGGATTACAGTTTGCTAAAGTGAATTTTAACATGACAGTCTAGATTCTGTACAAAACAACAGCTTGTATATACGTCTTTATAGCTCTGTCGCTGGTATATTTAAACCCACAGAAAGGCCACTAAAATATCAAAACATTCTGAATAATAATGAATAATAATAAAGTCTGCAAACTCACAGTTATGTTATGTCATTTCATGACATGATACAAAAATGATGAAGGGTTATAACAAAATGACAAAAGTTCGTTATGGCCAGTACTGATAGGCTGGCGACATATTTAGCATCCCATACAAGACTACAAACATTTCCAGCATCCCTTTCCCCAAACATTTAGTTTTATATTTTCCTATGGTTCACAGAGTGTATACTTACTGCCAGCATTCTGAGAAAAATAATCATACTAAAAAACTGGTATTGCATGAGGAATATCAATAACTGCAATGCAAATGTATATAGGTTCTATAAATAAGAAAATATATCATAGTTTTTCTTATGAAGTATTTAGTGTGAGAATAAAAATAACTTGTTGGGCACAACAGGCTGACTTAAAAATATCTCCAACGGAAACGTTGAGGCCCTATTAAATAAATGTAACAATAGTATTTCCCTTTATGTTGTTGTGTGAGATGACAAAAATATTATTTTTAAGCCTTACGGTCTTTGTTGGGCAAAGTAACTTATAATAACCGTTTTGAACATAGATATTTGTTAGCTATAGATGAATTGCAGTCTTTGTGGGCATTAACTACACGCATGCACTGATTCCGCGGAACGCAATGGCAGCAGTTTTGTCCCACTCGGGGTTCCGTAGCGGCAGGAAGTAGTTCTGTCGTCGTTTTGAGACCATTCACTATAGTCTCATTCGCTCATTTATTAAGTATATTAAGAGCTTTTGTAGAGGTAAGGGCTTAACTGAACATATGTGTTATTTTGAAGACGCGGCTCCGAACTAACGTGCGTGAGATTTGTAACGGTGTAGAAAACAGTCTTTTTAGCTAACCTTGCTAACCCGAACTAGCAGGATGGAGGAGACCGACCGTCTGTGGAGTTACAGCTGTGAACCTTCAGTTCGCAACACTGATGTATAGAAAATGTAACGTTACACCTTGACTTTGTAATTACTATTCTTGAGCCGGTGCTCATGTGCAGTCGTTTTTCTTCTTTGGGCAAGTAAACACAGGTTGAGGATTAGTGCACTGTTGGATTATAGCTAGATGGGTTTTTTGTTTTGTTTTGTTATTGTAGTTTTTATCTGCACACATCTCCGAGAAATGATTTCAAGACTTTGTGAGGCTAAATCTCCAACATGATGCCTATGTTGCGTACCATAAATGTCTAAAATACAGTTTAATCCCCTATCCCATTTTGAAACAGTTCTTTAACTTCCAACAGTACATTTGACTTGTAATGAAGATTTAACAAGTGGGTCTCTGTTAGGTGGTGATGGGTGACATTCGCCAGTCGTTGCTGCCTCGCGATGTGCTGAGTGCAGCCAAGGAGCTGCTGTATCACCTGGACATCTACATCTGTAACCTGGTGCAGTCGGGGAGGCAGCCTCCTCAGGTCGACTCCAAAACCCTGGAGCTGGTGGAGGAGTTCATTCTGCATGCACCCAAGGATAGAAACACCCCAGCCAGGGTAAGCATGGTGACCCTGAAATGCATGCACACTAATGTAAAGAACACACACACACACACAAATATGGACAGCCAATCAATTGTCTGTGTGTGTTTCCTTCCAGAGGATGAGCGCTCTGCAGGAGCTCCAGCTGTTGGAGATCATGTGCAGCTGTTTCCAGGAACAGAGCCGCGACACTGTCCGCCAGCTTACCTTCTCTGCCCTCTTCAGTCTCCAGGGCAACCAGGCAGACGAAAGTCGCATGGCGCTGTTAGGCAAGCTGGTCTCCATGGCAATTGCTGTTGGCAGGGTTCCTATCTTGGAATGTGCTGCTACCTGGCTACAGGTGATGATTAAATGTACACTCAAATGTGTGTTTTGTGTGTGTTTCTGTTCACACCTGGAGTGTGAGGCTAGTCCAGATTAAGTTTGTGTGGGATATATTTCAACTCCTTAGTGCTTCTCTCCATGTGTGGATATGATGTTGAGTATATGCCTCTGTGTTTGTGTCCTGCAGAGAAGCCACCGTGTGTACTGCGTGCGCCTGGCTCAGGTGCTAGTAGACGACTACTGCAGCATGGTGCCAGGCTCGGTGCCCACCCTGCAGAACATCCACAGTGCCAGCCCACGCTTCTGCTGCCAGTTCATCACTGCCGTCACCACGCTCTACGACCTCACCTCAGGTACCTTGACGGGAGAACGCGAAAGTACAAAAGTAAAAAAAAAAAGTACCCCTTTTTTCATAATGTTTTGTATCATTTTAGTCATTTTAACAATGGGTCTGTTTGTTTTTAGAGGAGCTCACCCCTCCTTTAGAACTCCTCCAGATGATCGTGTCGTGGATTCAAGATGACCCTCGTCTAGTCCTAATCACCTTCCTGAACACGCCCCTCTCTGGCAGCCAGCCCATCAGCTCACTAGATGTCACACCTTTAGGGGGGCTGGTACGCTGGTGCGTCAAAGCACCGCTGGCCTACAGGAGAGACAAGAAGCTGGCGTTAACCAATGGCACCACTGAGAGTGTGCCGGAGGTCGGGCCTCTTTTCTCTGCACTTCATCTGAGTGTCCTACAGGTGTGTGGTGTGTTTAGATACATTTACTTACAGTATATATTTATATTTAATATACAAAACACCTCCAACATACACAGTGAAGATAATCCTGTTTCCTGTAATTCCCGTTGTCTGTCTCCTGCCACATTTAGGTGTTCATGCTTTTGCCGAACATACTAAATGAGAAGGGGCTTTTCGGTCGCCTGGCTCTGCTCCAGATGGAGTCCCTGGCCACACTGACCTCAGACCTCTCCAGGTTGTTGGACCAGGCTGACAAACACACACACGTGCCATCCGCCGACACACATGCACTGTCTCAGCTGGCACTGGACCGGCTGGCACAAGCCCTGCAGGTGGCTATGGCTAATGGAGCTCTGCTCTGTTCCAGAGGTAAGATTGTGAAACGAGGGATGGAAAGATAAAAGTGGTTCAGAAGTAGAGGCAAGAAAAGTGGATAGCGGAGAGGAATTAGATTTATTCTTTAGGAAAAAACCCTGTCTTGTCATAGGTAGCTGCATTTTTGGGGCTTCTTTACTGTAGACAGGGTTCATACAAAGTCTTGAACGTTTGTAAACCTAAAATCTTTTAATATTTGAAATGAATCGATCCCATTGTCATATTTGTTTGTTGTGTCCTGGCATTTATAATAACAATGTAGATTTGATCATATAGCTTTATATATAGCTTTGAGAGTCTGGACATTTTTGGTTTAGGTACCTTGAAAGTGCTTGGATTTTCTTCTCTTAAAAATCTGCATGAACTCTGTCTGGACCTTCAGGGGGCAACGATGCATGAAAAACTGCAAATTTTACCTTTTTAAGCGATGATTAAATCAGTAACTTGTCATATGGATTGTCTCATCATGTTGAAGTGATGAGTTCAAGTGCTTATTTCATGCTGCCTTGTCTCTACAGAGGACCTGCGAGCCATCTGTTCCCGCCTCCCACACAACAAGTAAGAACCATTAACTGTCCATCGCCTATTCACCTTGTAACGACTTTCACTGGTTACTTGGATTCAACTAGAACTATGTAGTACAGGAGTACGACAAGCGCAGCTTCAGGCTTATTAGTCTATGTAGAGAGTGTCTATGGTAATAATCAACATCCACCATGCATGGTGATATATTAAGGTTGCGTAAATCCAACAGATAATTTCTGAGGAAAATCAAAATATCTGAGTTAAACAACACTAACATTAATTCAAATACAGACTGAATTTTTGTAATTGAATAAAGGTTAAGTCACATACACTTAATGTCTGATGTAATTTCAGGCTGCTGTACCTTTTTTAAAAATAGTGTCATCCTCAGCCTGTTGTGCATCGAATGTACTGAAAACACTTGGGTTCTTACAGTCTTGAAAGTTTGGAAAATGCTTACTTTTAACCGTTATGTTTTCAAGGTTAGAACTATGCTTGAATCCGAATATACTCCTTGAAAAGTGCTTGATTTTCAACATAATCTGGTCTTTCATCATCTCCACAATCACTCAAATTTGCTTGTTATCTTCTGACATTTATAGTAACAATTTAGATGTAAAGATAAAGCTTTGAGAGTCTGGAAATTTGTGGTTTAGGTACCTTGAAAGTGCTTGACTTTTACTCTATGAACCCTGAACACAGTGGGATCAGTTTTAGAACCATGAACATGATTATAGAAAAGAATACACTAGTCACAATAATCAGGTTGCTTCCACACACACACACACTTTTGTTTATGTTTTATTAATGTAAAGAATTTATTACATAAAGATGCATATTCTGAATGATTTTACTTGTATAATGTGGCATGTTTAAGAATAGTAATCCAGTTTTCCCTTGTAAGATAGAACTGTGCAGGCCTCACTAACAAAAGGCTTTCTAATTTCACCGAAGTGTAGTTCTGATGGGGACACTTTTATATTGTGGACATGTCGCAACCCTCATATTTCTTTGCTGCGATGTACAACATGTGACCAAACATGAGTTATATATGCAGAGTTCCATCTTAACACTTCTGTCATCTCTTTGTGCCCTTGCTTCTTTGTGTGTTTGCATCTCCAGTTTGCTCCAGCTGGTGTTGTCCGGCCCAGTGATGTACTACAGCAACATCCACACCCCTCCGCTCGCCTTCAGCCCACACGCGGCTCACTCACCCATCGCCTCACACCCCACACACCCTGCGCACACACCTCTAGCCGCCCATCCCTCCTCTCACCCTCAGTACCCCGCTCAGCCTTTCATGACGGGGATGCCGTTCCCCTTCCGACCCAGCCACTAAAAGAAATAATATCCGACTTGTTTGCAGGTGTGAAGTTGCGTGTTCATGTATGTATGTGTGTGGATGGTGGATAAGGAGTGTTGTCTGTTTCTTGGCCTGCATGAATGATCTTATGTATGTGTGAGTGGTGTGTTATGTAATATGATGTTAATAAACAGATTAGCTTTTTGCTAAAAGTCTGTACGGCTAACATGTTTGTCCAATAAATATTTTTTTTTACCTCACTCTTGGTGGTGTTCTTTATACCAACCACATGTGGTCACTGTTATCCTAGTGCCAGCTGCGAATACAGTACATCAGCTTTCAAATGTCAGATGGATA
Source organism: Gadopsis marmoratus (assembly GCA_036023855.1). NCBI lineage: Eukaryota > Metazoa > Chordata > Actinopteri > Centrarchiformes > Percichthyidae > Gadopsis > Gadopsis marmoratus. The sequence continues at coordinate 9,221 of JAVQJF010011227.1, forward strand.
CATATTTCACAGCTTTATTTGAGTTAATACAAAGGACAAGATGGTATGGAAAGCGTACTCTGCTAGAGGCTTAAATATGCAATGTGGGAAAATATATTTTTTGTGTGGTTAAAACAATCAATAGTGGAATAAACCATACTGCTTGTAATAATCAGACTTGCATTTAAAATGGAAGACACATAAGGGGATAAAAAGCTCTAGAATGATTTGACCCATGTAAGCATAGGCATACAGGCCACCAGAGGCTACATGACTCATGCTGAGCACAAAAGGCACAAATATCTAACTGTAGACCGTTCACCTCTGCCCCAAGCCGACAGGGCTCATTACGTAACCAAAGATGTCAGAGAGCTTTGGAGCCGAACCCTGTGCGTGAAAAAGCTTGGCCCCTGTTAGACAGATAACATATCGCTTTTCTGCAGCACACCAAAAAAAAAAAAAGATATTCATCCCTCCCCAGGAACCCTGCTGCCCTCATCCAGGATGAGAATTGCATCATCTAGTAGTCTGCACAGCGTCCGTGCCTTTTGAGGGCATTGTGCAAAGATTTAGGTCAGGTGTGAATTGGAGATTTAATAAAGGTCGTTGGGTTTTGAGAAACATCCCTCCTTTGTAACTTATTTCCTCATATTCTCCTTTCATGCCTGCTGTGCATAAGGAAATCAACGTGCTGAAAGATGTTAGAGGTTGTGTGTTCCTACTCAGCAGTCACTACTTCCTTGTCTATTTTTACTAGAAATGTCTCCCAATGGTGCAGCTGTAATTTCTTTAAGACATCCTCGAATGACTGTGACAAAATGTCAAGACTCAGACTTGTCTTTGTATCGCAGCATCTCGGCTTACAGCTGTCACTTCACATTGTACTGTTGATGGCTGATTGTGCTGTGTTCACACACTGTAGAATCTACAGTGTAGATCGTACCCCCCCCCCCCCCGCAGAGCTCATGGGCGGGACAGCGATAAGGATATCTTTTCTGGGAAAGCGATGCATTACTGTTAGGTTGGCAGAAGGTGACAACAGATAATATTCGAGTGAAAAAGGCGGGATCGAAGAAAGAGAGTGTGTGTGTTCAAACTTAAGAGAGTGTATGAGGTTTGGTCCTCTTCATCATGGACTCAGGCTTCCAGATTCCATACACTGGTGTCAATATTGGCAGAATCACTTCAACATGACCTTTTACTTTCAACTTAATATATCTGAAAGTTTTATGATCATACATAGCTTTAATAGTGTGAACAAAGCTCTCATTTTGTCTTCTACGCCACCTTGTATGACTGCCCAATTATTCAACCAAACCTAATCCTACTTCAGTTAGAAATGTTTTGCCAGTGTTCCATGCCACAGACATGCTGGCCAGAGCTGGTTTTGTCTGTGCACAATTACATGAAGTTACATAAGTAAGCAGCAGCCTTTTCATGAGTTTCAGAAGAAGTCTTGGTTTTGGGTTGGTCCATTCTCGCTTTCAGGTGTGTTTTGGTTGCGTAGGCACGTCTGTGTCAGCAGCTGCGGAGGCATGATTTCCTGTAGGAAAAACAAAAAACCAACTCCCAAGGCCAAACCCCAAATCTGATTCACTAAGAACGCCATTTTCTAAGCTAACCACTACGGACAAGGATTAGTGAAACATTTATTTGAATTGTGAGTTTAAAGTCAGAATTTTGAGTCTAAGAACTCTAACTTTGAGTCTAAGAACTCTAACCTCAAATAAATGTTTCCTACATTGTCCTAATAGTCTTCCATAAACCATAAACCAAAAAGGTTAATTTTGAGTATCTCTGAATTGAACCGTGTCAGTCATTAGCCCATGAGTATCTGCTCTGTATGGGAATTTATCAGATCAATATCATGATGAGCTTTAAAGCTTCATGTGTGAAACCCTAAAACAGAACCATGCTTGAAATAACAAGGCAGAAGAAGAACTTCATTATAGTGAAAATCAGTTCTATACTCTTCTCTAGTTTTACTTCTTCCCCCATAAATTGTGGTTTTGCATAACTAGAATCCAGGTGGTTGACCTCACTTACACTTCCTCTGTCATCAATACAAGAGGAACCTGCCTGAAAATTGCTATTGTTTCAGAATCAACCAGGTGCTCAACCTGGTGACTCAAAAGTATAAATTAATATTTTCAAAATGAGAAGACCTTCATTGGAGGACGACAAAGAATAAAAACAAATCTCTTTCAGCTGGCTTTTGAAAGTCATGTTATTGACAGTATACTGTCAGTGAATATGTATAGCATAAGGTATCATTAACAGGCTTCTTTTGTCAGATCCCACAACACAGGACTTTATCCATTAGAGACCATCAGTCCAGCTGTGGTTGCTGTGAGACCGGCCTCATTTGCTTTTCCCAAAGAAAGGATCACCGCCAATGACTTTACATCCTGCAAAACCTGATCTCAAACTTTATTTTAGCTTGGAAACAAACAGATCTGAGTGTTACTTGCTTTTGGAAGAGGACACAAAACAGTTTCTTAAATGGGATTTAGCAGCATTATGGGAAACAGAAAACATTTCTTTCTCACAGTCTTGAGCTCCTCCAAGAAACTAAAGGGTTCTCTGCGATCAGAGTGGTTTATATTAGCAGCAGTGCAGTTATTATATTAGTTACGCTCATCTTGGTTTTAGCCTATCCTGATAACATCCTCTCTGATAAACTGGTTGACTTTCCTGTGTCTTATGGTGTGCTAATTTATCGTTCATGATGTGCGAGGTGCGAGAAGGAACAAGAAGAAGTAGGCACATGCTAACATGCTACGGTGACAAGGCTAACATGCTGATGTTCAGCAGGTAAAATTTACCTGGTTCACCATCATACTTTAGCCTGTTAGCATGCACAAGATCTGCTAATTATAGCACTAAATACAAAGTGCAGAGAAGGCTGATGCAAAATATACTTAATGATGGTGCAAGAAAAAAAAGTCTTGCGATCATCCCAGTCATTATAATTTATCCTTTAGAGACCCTAAAGATATTTCTCTCTAAACTAAAAATGGCAACCTCATCGTGACGCTAGTCTGATTATCATAAAATGTATGAGGATACATCATCTGGGAACCATGGAAACAAGTTTGTGCTAATCGATGTAGCTGATGTGAAGCTATTTCAACGAATAAGTGAAAAGTTTGACCTGCTGGTGGCACTAAATAAAAGTCAGTAGCTCACCAAAGTCATTAAAATATTTCCACTGGGGAACCTGAATTTTTGCAGCAAATTTCACGGCAATCCAGCGAATGGTTGTTGATGTACATGAAGTGTCCCCTTTATTAGGCAAACCTGTACAGTCTAATGCAATCCAACTGTTCTGCCATAAAATCAAACCTGTAATGTTCAATTTGTGTTGACATTGCCATTTATGTTTTAGCATTGAGGTCACATTAGTGGTGCTGCATTATATTTAGAGGTGTTTCAAATATTCTGATGCCCTCATGAACGAAATTAGAAACACCTCTCATAGTGTAGTCCAGTATAACACCAGTTTTAACTAGGACCCCATTAATAACAGATATTATTGAATTTATACATTCCCAACTATTTCAACAAAACAGAACATTATGAGCTTCATGAAGACAGATGGCCGGGCTGTTGAATTGGATCTCAAGAGATTGTACAGGTGTACCTAATAAAGTGAACAAAGTTTTAATCTTGTGTGGCTAGATGAAAAGTCAGGGGATTATCCAAGCCTGCAGCATTCCTCTTCTGGGGAGCATGAATGTCTGTATAAACATTACATGGACATCCATGTGATAGTTGCTGAGATATGTAAGTCATGGGCCGATAGACTGCCATTAGAGTGGCAACAAATCTGTTCTGGAATCAAGTTTATTTGCAGATATTAAGGAAGTCAGGAATGTATCTGAAGTTCCTCAAAGATGTTAATAGGTAACACAATATAATCTCTGATCTAATGCCTCTTTGTGTTAGAGCAGAGTCATTTAACATTTAAAGAAACAAATATGTTTCTTGTGTTTCTGCTTTGGACTACACGAATGATTTTGTAAAAGAAATGATATGAAGTTACAAAAGAGGATGTCTTCACATGTAAAAGGGGAACCATGGTGTTGCATGAGGTGTTTCTTAATCATTTCAATGCAGTAGTTTGGTCTTGCAGTGTCCAAAGTCTGTGTTTGTGTGTGCATGCTGTACATGTAATTCTTAGTAAAAAAAAAAAAGTTTAAATCTAGACATTCCCAGTGAAAGTCCAGACCCACATCTACCTTGCAGTATTATTTTTTCTGAGAAAGAATACATGAATAGTTAACAATTCAAACAGACAACACAGGGCAGGGCATTGTTACCTGTTACTTGACACCATCCTAAACACATCAGTGTCAAGTATTGATAACACAGAAATAAAAGACAATAAAATCTGCCGACCAGGTCTATGGTGAATTTACATTACTGCGACTCCACAAAACTACAGCAACAACTTGCTGTGAAAAATGCTGTTGAACTTTCAGAACCTTAAATCCTTGACTGTGAGACCGCTCTTGGCAAGAGTGGACAGACATAAATTACCATCATGTCCACTGTTTTGTTTAGCAGGAGATATACAGTAGCTTTATAAGTGTAATCTTGGGTACCAACTTGCACGTTTTAAAAACCAGGGGACTTTAAGGTGGGTGTTGTTGAACATAGCTTCCTGGAAAATGTGGGTCTTTTATGTCGCATTGGCTCCTCGTTCACGTTTCTCTTCTTTTTTCACCCCCTTTCACTTGAAATTTCAAAGCAACGATGGAGTGACCCAAAATGTGGGAGATGTATTCTGTGGGAAAATGATTAAAACCTGAGCTCAGACCACCCAATGAATGGTTTGCACAAAATACACGTTAGCAGCAGCACCAGGCATAAACATGTAATTACTGAAGATACCCAAAAGAGCAATTATAGAGACAGTAACACAACCTTGCTAAGGCTGTTGTGGTTCAATAATCAATAATTAAATGGTAAATAAATGGGATTGCAAAACAAGGTATCATAAAATAAAAGAAACCACTTGTTTACAATGATTTACTAATAATTTACTACCACTGGCGACTGCTTTGGTGCTTCCCACCACAAAGGCCCAATCACAGGCCTGTTGATTTGTCAACCATGTCTGTATGAGCATAACATTGGCTGATAAAATCATCAATATTGTCTCCATTTAAGTGACTGGAAAAGGAGTGGTGTGTTTTTCTGTTAAGTAAAGGCAAATCAAACTACCGCTGTCTCTGCACTAAATCATTTACCCGTGTTGGCTTCAGGAACAGAGGGCTGAGGGTTTCCAAACCTACCTTGCACTTTAATTGTATAATACTGTACATCTGGATATTAGGAAAAAGGAGCCAAAATGGTCCCAGACAACCTTACTGGAAAAGAACTTTGCCTCTGACTTAGTCAGCAGACTGAAGACCAAAATAAATAGACTTGCAGTTCCTTTCCTTGAGCCGATATTTTCACAGCTGCGGCATAAAGAAATCATTATTTTGTGGACTGCATGGTCTGAAAAGTTATCAGTCCTCCTGGGCACACTGTTGTTATGTTTGTTCTCATTTCAAGGTGAGCAGCCGGTTTGTTATTCAGGGAAATCCATGACTGAGATGAACCCTAGGCTTTTTCCCAAATTAAAACACTGGTGTGGTTATAATATTTTCTCAGGAGCTAAAAGGTTTGTCTGTGATATGCAACATCCATTTAAAATGTCTCATTATTTTTTAATTTCTGCTTTGCTTCATTTATCTGTCATGGTATGGCTGTAATATTCATATAGGCCTATAGACTACATTTAAGTAAAGCCATGAGATAAATACATTGCAGTTCAAAGTGTTATATTTCCCCAAGAAATGTAATGACATAGAGGTATTACGTAGCATAAATTGAAACACTCTAGTAAATAATAAATACCACTAACTTCCACCATTGACAGTGACCTTGTTTCAACTTTATGGTTTCTGTTTAATCTCATAGAGTAGTATAGCTTTAATTAAAGCTTTGCTGCTATGGTATCTTTTGAAATATACAATTACTACACAATATCTTCCTTATTCCTTAAAATGAGTGTAAACATATGTGGTAAGAAATGAATGGTCCCTTCATATGAACCTTTCTGACGGTGTCAAAAAGCGAGTGTATGGAAGCCCATTTCCACCAGTGTGATGAAAAAAAACAGGTTCTGTAAGTCAATATATTGAGAAACTATCTCAATATAATGACTTACAGAACTGTTTTTCTTTTCATCACACTGGCGGAAATGGATGGATGGAGTGATGTAGGAGGAGCCACAGGCAGAGAAAGAACGGTGCACGGTGACTACGTGATCACGTCAAAGCCGACTTAACTGGCGCGAGAACGAGGGAAGTGACGTTCTTGCTAAGCACGACGGGAGCCACGCCCCATTTCGGGCACCAGCCAATCCGATAGCTATAATATGGAAGACGCGTGGTCAAGGGCAGCTGAAAGGACCCAGCAGCAGCAGCAGCAGCGAGCAGCGAGCAGCGAAACCCGGTGCCAAAGGCGGTCACAGAAGAGGTCAGTCGGTTGGAGCTGTGCTGGAGAGAAGGTGAGGGTTTTGTCCGTGACAAAATAGCTAAGCTGCCCTAGTTCAAACTGAGCTGGAGACACACTAAAGCTAATTGTGCTGCTCTGTGGGAAGACATGCGCCCTCGTTTCACGATGGGGGGGGGGGAGGGGAGGTTAATAAATGCTAAATTGCACACGTGTAATGTGCTCATTTTTAGGTAGCGTTTTTTTTTATTTTAGCTTTACCCGTATGAATAATGTGCCGACGGGTGTCGTGTCCTAACCTGTTCTACAGCGGAGGCGGCTGCGCCACCTGTCACTGGCACGCTATCGGTTTGATTGTAGCCAGAAACCGGTATTCGTGACGTTTTTCTGTCGCGTCGCCAGCAGACGCCATAGTGAAGAGAGCCTGTAGTCACGTTCAGCTTAGCCTTGGTCTGCCCTGTGCTTTCCAATACAACTACCATCTCTGGATGACCCTTCCTGCTCACGGGTTAACGGTCAGCAGGCAGACATTATTCTGACCTTGACAGATGTGGTAGGACAGGCACTAGGTAGGGTTATGGACGAGTTGCCCCTTAAAGTACAGTGACTTTTGAAAAAATTTGTATTCATGACTGAAGCATTGAACACACTGTTGGCAGCAGCAGGTGGACTTGACAGCCTATCTAACTCTTGGCAGTTTTTGCCTTTCTTTGTCCTGAAAAGAGAAATAAATCCATTATTACCTCTCATTGCATTTTAGGTCCCATACACAGCAAAACAGTTGCAGCTTCTTATTAAGCGCACCAGTGCTAAGAAGATACCCTGCTCACAGTTTTAGTAGTATTTTTATAATGGTAATTAATCTGCCTCATTTTGTTCAGTTTTGGTGTGTTCTTGAGACATACATACGCTGTGACGCCACCTGGTGGGGCCCCTGTGCATAAGGCTACTGTGAACGGGACCACCCAAACCTGCGTTGGAGATATAAAAATAACCAAAACTCTGCTTAAAGGCGACAAGAAGTCATTGTCTTCTCTGCATTAGAATATAACGGCATCCTCTGTTGTCACTCTTGTCTGGAATTCAAAATGTTCTGCTTTTTTTTTTTTTTTAAAGAATACTGTGCGGTCATAATACATTTCCCATGAGCAACTTGGAGATTTTCCCCAGTGTGACTCTCACATGATTTGCAACTGCACAATGACCTTCTCCCCTTCTCCTCCCCTGCTCACCCTACCGTTCTTTTTGTCTCCCACACCTCATATTTGTCTCCTACATCTATATCTCTCTCTGTGCCTTAGTCTCTCTGCGCCTACATTTAACTGGATCTCATCCCTTTGGTGTCTGTACAAGGCGGGTGCGTATTCTGCTCAAAGGAAACTTTGATTTAAAACGCTGCCATTGTTTCTGGCGGTTTTAATTTCTTGACGCACTGCGTGTTTGCAGTTAAGGTTCAAGTTGGACAGGATTGATTGTATGGTATTTGGATGTGTGCCTCAACGCTTTCACGGAAGCAGAGATAAGTCCTGTTCTTTTCAGTTAAAATCATATCGGAACATTTTCAGCATGAGTGCTTCTACAATGCCAGATTAGGAGGCAGTTTTATTTATTTATTTTTGCTTTTTGCAACAGCAGCTGAGTAACACAGACAGGTGTATTATAAGAACCAAGTGCTGATGGCAGAGCCCTTTAGACAAAAAGCCTAGTTCTTTAACACCATAATGATAGTTATGTTATCATTGTTATGGCATATGTATGTACGGTTGCACTGACTAGTCATACTTATGTGATTTTTATGGCACAACTGAACTGCAGCGATCATGTGGCTGTCCACTAGCAGTGCAATTGCATGTTCACACTTGTCCCGTTGGTCTGATTTTAAGTCAATTCAGTGAACGAGTGATTGATTCAGTAGCTGTGTGAGAGAAGGGCCTTTTTCACCTCCGACTTCTTCGCCCCCTCCCAATGACCCTCAACGATGTTCACAATAGTGCTGTTGTAATGTTGGAACACATGTCTTTTTGCCACAGCTTCAATAACCTACTATTTATGGTTACTTTCTTCTTTCCACCAACAGGATTAATTAACTTACTAAGTTACTGAGGAAGCTACTTTTACAACATGCTTTGAGCCTTGAAAGCAGAAAGTATTTGACATTTCAAACACTGACAGAGATATTTAATCTGTCTGCAGGGCTATGCAGTCCTTGAGGCTGAACTTAAATATGTGCTTAATTAGAAACCATTTCCAGCCTCTTGCATGTTCTTGGTAATGTTTTTCACTCTTTTTCATTTGGCCTGCATTATTTTGAGAGGAAAAAGGCCTGATTACAGGTGAGAATGGCAAGCTGTTCACATCTTTATATTTTCTTTGGCCTTGGCTACAAGTGCTCGATGTGCACATGAACTCTGTCCAATATCATCTCCTGTTAAAGCTTAGGGCACCATATATATATATATGTGTGTTTAACAGCAAGTGTCCTTCTCAGAAGGGCGTGACTCAAGTTAGCTCTTCCTATCTCTTGCACACACGTGTCTAAAAATTATTGAATGGAGATACAAGTTGTCCCTCGTAGTCATGCTTCAGGGACAAGCTACAACATGCTAAGGACACCACATGCTAACACTTTCTAGTGGAGTTGGTTAAGTTGTTTGAGTGTGTTAACTTGCACTTTTGATTAATGTTCTGTATTGCTAATATCCATAGGTTTCTCAGCTGAAAGAGTAGCTAATCTGATTAAAGTATTAAGGCCCGGCATGTTTGGTATGTATGATTATAGACGTAGCTCTGCTCACCTTCGAGGGCAGTTAGCTGTACAAAGCAGCAAAGCCTGGTCTGATAACAGAAGTTCATATTTGTCAAGTTTCTTCAGGTTGTGTTGCAAAGCAGGTTATGAAAAAGAATTTAGTTTGTAACCTTTACATCTAATGTACTGTGTTCTTATTGAAAGTTAGTTTGTGGCCACCAAATACTCTTGGATATACACGTACATTGCCTTTGCCAAAGCAACGTTGCAGTTCTACAGGTAACATCCCAAATATGAACTAAGCATATGTATGTAATGTTGTATGTCTCTGTATGTTTACAAAGAACTTGAGTTTTCAATTGTTATAAAAATATGTAAGTGTCACAGTTGAGGAAGCCTGATATGTTGCGTTCAGTTGCCTTTGTGTGTATTGTTTTACATATCTTTACATTTGGGTCACAAAAAATGTACTTTGGAAACCAAATTTAGGGGCTTGGTGGCCCGTGGGGCCAGTGCTTAAAAGTATTGGCGTTTATCCCTGCATGTTCTAAAGTTAGCTGTACTTCATAATTCCTGGAATAGCCAAAGTTATTGCATGGCTGGGTTCCAACATGTCTGTACCCTCCATTTGTTTTATTTAAATACACTATCTATGCTGTCTTGGAAGCATGCTGTTGGTGTTTAACAAGGCCATGCTTTGGCGCTGCCGGTTAGGACAAATCTGTGCCTGAACGTTATGTCCCCTTGGCATTTGCCCACACAAGCTCTCCTCACACAATGTCCGGACCTCCAGTGGAGCCTGTAAATTGGCCCATAGGGGTCAGCAAGAGTTGTTCTCTGATCCTTGACTTCACAGCACACATCACTCCAAGCAAGCTCTGTGCCTTTGTGTCTTTTCAGTTTTAGCTTTACTTCTGTTTGATTAGTTACTTTGCACTTAACGGGCAGACAACATTGAACTGATGGTGCACGAATAAAGTCGTGAGCCATATTTCTCCATGTTTGGAGAATGTAGTTTGTGATTGAACCTACTGTCAACAAAGCAGTGTTTACCAGTGTTTTATTCAGTCCAAAGTTCGGTCAGTATGGTAATGGTTTAACCACTGAGGCCATATGCTTCTCACATATCAGTTGATTGTTATGGGATGTTAGATTAACCTACTTCAGGGTTTGATAACACCAGGGTTGTTTTTGAGAGGTTTTGGTCTGTTTTGTTCTCAGAAGGTCAGACAGGGTAGGAGAGGTTATGGGGGGGGCGCGCTCCCCCCCTCAGTCAAATCATCTGCTCACAGGGTTTTGCTGTCGTATGGTACGAAAGTCATTTGCAAATGCTTTGAATGTTGGCACTCTTTTAGGTGACAATTATTGCTGCAGACAAGAGTTTGGAAAAATCACAAATTGTTGTGCAGCAGGCACTGGTATCCCCTGCCTGATTAATATTTAAAAATACATTTTAAAACAGCGAGTCACTTGATGTAAGTAGAGGCTGCTGTAGTTGAGACATGGAGGTGAAGCAAAAAGGCACAATTCTCTTAACTGGAAATCTGGCCTTTTATTGTCTAAAATTATTCCCTTTTAACTGCTATGCAGCCTTTTTCCAAGCACATTTGTGTTTTCTGCATCTACATTATTGTCCAATTGTAACTTTTTTTGAGGTGCATATGGCAAGTCTGATGGATCAAACATGTTAATACTTGTAAATCTTTCACATGTTTGGTGATCATAATTATAAATGTATTTTCAGTACATGTGTTACTATATGTATTGTACAACATTATACTTGAAAACCTAATCACAAAAGGATGTGTGTGTGATAAGCCAATCTTTAGACTTCTTGACCACTAGTCACATCATATACGTGGTTTATTACTAAACCACAGCTAAACTGTTTTCTCTACCGACATTATGAACCTATGTCACCTGTTAAGTAAAAATAATTACATTGTATTTGGTTACCAAATGGGTTTTAGCTAATATCATGGATCGAGCTATGTGTCGGTTGGTTTCAGAAAAATGTCACCGTTGTTACACAAAAGAAATCCTTAGCCAGCAGCAGCAGAATGCCATGGAGTGTCAAATATCGGTGAATAAATAGAATGTTCCCTGAGTGGTCAGAAATTCTATACTTCGACATTGTTTCTCTCATACTTCAATGTACATAGACAATAGAGTCTTCTGAAATGTGTATATGTATAATAAGAACTGTGCCAAAAAGCATGATTATATGAAAGTAAAATTATTCAGATGAGATATTATCAAATGTTTCTTTTGTGATAAATGCAACTCGATACACAGGACCCATGAACCTTCTGTAGCTGATGCACCTTGCATATCTAGGCCTCTCTCATGAGGACACATCACATGCTTGGCTCTTATTCCACTGGTAGTGTTTAAGAAAATATACACAAGACTTGCATTTCAGGTTTTATTCCTCTGTTAAATTGAACCTTTGCTTTGTTTGGCTTGTCTTTTGCATTGAAGCTAGTGGGACGCTAGTTAGTCTGTTAATGCATTCTTCTGGCAATGAAGTTCACATGGAGGCATGGAGTCTGTGCTGACCTGTGCTGGACACTGGTCTATTGTAGCCAGGAACAGTGCTGTCTTTCAAGTTCAAAACATGGATGTTTGGACAAGAGGTGGGACTTGTTCTTTGGCCACCCCATTATTCCCTCAAGTGAAACAGTAACGCACTGTACAGAAATGAAACTTGATGATCCCTTTTGTGTAGAATTGAAAGTGGCTGTTAAAAAAAAAAAGGTGAGAAAGAAGTACATCAATCTTTAGCCCTGCTTCTTCACTAATAGACTTTCCTTGTTTGTTTTTCCCTTTTTTAGATTCCCGTGAAGCAAAAATGGACCAGGCAAGATCAACAATATCCAAAATTGTGAGTACTGTAATCGGTATTACGACCTAAATCCTAAAATAACAAGGTTTATCGTTGGGAATTATCATCCCCTTATTACCACTTTTGAAATGAGTGTTATTATAACTGTCCATGTTGCATAATTGAATGTTTTTGGGGTTTTGTCATCTTGAACACTTATTAGAACACTTAGACTTACTAGAAAGTGGTACCAAAACTGTATTGCTGATGTTAGAATGTTTAATGATGAACTTTCACATCCATAATGCATGTAATCTCAAGCATAATTGTAGAAAAACACTTTGTACAAAACCCTACTGGTCATAGATTCCAGCTTATGTCCTGCTTTCTTAACCCTTTCCTCCTCATACCTGCTTTGTTCTGCCGTTACAGTTTAATGGGGAGCCACACTCCTATACGCGTTTCAACCTGACCCAGAACATGGAAGGCGATAACAGCCAGGTGGAGATGAAGCTGTCGTCCGAAATTGATGAGGAGGTTGGGGGTAATGGTGTGGGAGACCACCTCAATCACAACTCCAACGGCAAACCCTACATGGCTCAAAAGCATGGACGCACCCTCAAGAACCTTTGTTTCATGGCCACCGCCACCTTCCTCATCTTTATCATCGGTAAGATACTTTCCACTAGCCATCAAAGAAATGTTATCTTTGACTCTGAACTATACTTTAAGGCTCAAGTGTGACCATGTCTCTCTCTGCGCAACAGATACTAGCGGATAGTAGTAGTTGATTCGATAAAAATTTATTTTACTGAATGTGAGTGCAAGAAGTTTCTCAGGTGGTGTCTGCTATACATACTGTACAGCACTGTCATGGTCAGGTGGTGGTGTAGCATTTCAAAATGCTGACTGTAACTTGATGATCGTCTCGTCAGTGAAATTGTTCCTGTCTTTACTTGGTTGTTCCTCATTTAAAGTCACTGCTACTTTCAGGGTATTTGATTGGCTACTTGGTTCATCGGAAGAAGGACTTGGTTCCCAGCTGTGAAGCCTCCGTGTTCCGTTCTGAAGACACTGTTGCCCACGAGACGGGTGCTGCCCCCCTCATGGACTGGAATGATGTCCAAAAGCTCTTAGCTCAAAAGCTCAGTGCAGCCCAATTTGAACCTGTTTTCAGGTAAATATAAAGCCCAGACACAGCCTGTAGAATCTCCTGTGAGGCAGTTTTTGCTTCTTTCCAAAATGGCCGTTGTTGGAAAATGTTTTATTTGTATTCCAATTTTAAAAAGGGAGTATTTGTTTTCTCCCCTTGTCTTTTGCCCTTTTCTTTGCTCCTATTCTAGTGAGTTTTCCAGTCCCAACCATCGGGCTGGTTCTCCAGGTGATGACGCTTTGGGGAACAAGGTGCTCAAGAAGTTTAAAGAATACGGCATGAAAAGCTGGACCGACGAGCACTTTGTTAAGGTTCAGGACCCCCCAGCTTCTGGCTTCAACAAAGTGGTCTTCAAGGGGAAGGAGGAGCGTCTAGAGGGGTTCCTGTCCTACAGTGCCAATGGAACAGTAACGGTAATATACAGGCTGAATTAAGTAGTGAAAATTATTTAAAACAAAGTACAAAAAATACAGTAATTTTTTTTATTTTTTTTTTCTTTCTTTGGGGGGGTCCAGGGCTCCATCTTGTACGCACATTATGGGCAGGACAATGACTTCAGGATGCTACAGGACAAAAACATCAACCTCAATGGCAAGGTCATGCTGGTCAGAGCTGGTAAAATCAGCTTTGCTGAGAAGGTGGGTGCTTTTTAGTAAGAAATTCAGACTTTAATTTTCCACTAAACTAATCTAAAGTATGTTGTTTTGTACAAATTATTTTGCTGTTACTGTAAGTAACAATTCATTAACTATCAGTTATTTCCATTACCTTTTTTGCTTACAGGTAGCTAATGCTGCCAAAATGAATGCCTCTGCTGTGTTGATCTACCCAGAACCTGAAGACTATTCTATTGGAGAGTCCACTCAGCTCTTTGGCCATGTGAGTGCAGACATTTTAGAAGCAGCTGGAGGTTGAAACCCACTGTAGGATGTACATATTTAGTTTGTTCAGTGTACTGATGCACCAATTTATCATACATAAATGCATCAAATTATTTCAAAGGTACCTGTTGGTGCCATGGAGGAATTTGAGTGGTTCCCTGGTTTGTGTGTGGGTGGCCAGAAATGTAGCCAAAAGCAGGGAAGTGGAAGACTACTTGCCGTTGTAAACATGAAAGTACGCTACAGGTTTCCAAAACTAAAAAGATCAATGGAGCTAATGGAGAATTTAAATTGGGTGCTCTGCTGAGAGGGGGGAAACTTCACCAGAGCAACTTCAAAATGTCAGCTGCAGTACTTAAACAGGAATATTTGATTTCTAATAACAGTAATCTTGGGTATACGAGTGTAGATGTCGGTGTACAAATTGTAGGCTTTTCATTTTTTTTTGTTTTGTTTTGTTCATACTTGGTTTTATTTCAAGTTTAGAAGCTTGAGGGAAATGGCTCCAGGCTGGAAATAGTCTGGAACACAAAAGCATTTAAAAATGTCACTGTCAAAGCACAGCTGCTTTGTAAACTGTCCATTTTCCATCTGACCTCTCGCAGGTCCACATGGGTTCAGGGGATCCCTACACTCCGGGCTTCCCCTCCTTCAACCACACTCAGTTTCCACCTGTCCAGTCTTCAGGCCTGCCAAAGATCTTGGCCCAGACTATCACGGCAGGCATGGCCAAGAACATTTTAAGGTAAGGCTCACACACTCCATAAGAAACAATGCACTTAAAGCGAACGATTATAAATACAGTGCCTTGTCTTTCATTTTCCTTTTGTACTGTGATTACTGCAGTTGGCTGTGCAGTAGCTCACGTAGCGTTAATGTTGTCTGCATCCCACAGGCAGCTGGGGGGTCAGAATGTGCAAGGGTGGGGAGGCAACTACAAACTGGGAGACGAGAACGATGTTGTTATCGTGGAGGTCAACAACGTTCTTGCTGAGAAAAGGATCTACAATGTCTTCGGGGTCATCAAAGGCTTTGTGGATTCAGGTATATTGAGATCTTTTAACAAGAAGAGATGAACTGTGATCAGGATATCTGTGTACTGAAAAGCGAGCGACAAATGTCTTGTCACTGTCTTTTTAATCTTTTATTTTTAGATCGATATGTGGTTATCGGTGCCCAGAGGGACGCTTGGGGTGCCGGTTTTGCTACGTCAACTGTCGGCACCAGCATCCTTGTTGAGCTGGCGCGTTCCATCTCTGATATGATGAAGAACGGTGAGCCTCAGATGGCAGCTTATATTTAGATTTTGAATGTGAACTGGTGCCAGATTTTGATACATGGGGGATGGATGTAAATTTCATATCGGATCCTAACTGATGCAAGTCAGTGAGCAGCTGAAGACAATGGTCATAGGATATGCTTAGTCAAGTGTTTTCGATTTAGAAGGGCACTGCTCCCTTTTTTTTTTAATTCTTTTTTTTTTTGGGGGGGTTAACATGCATTTGCTATCCCCTTGACAGATGGATTCAAGCCAAGGAGAAGCATTGTGTTTGCTAGCTGGAGTGCTGGAGAATATGGGAGTGTTGGTGCCACCGAGTGGTTGGAGGTGAGAGTTGCACAATATATTTTGTTCACAAGGTTATCCCAAATGCATTCATCTGGATCAGCACTGTTTCACGCAGTAATAATACTGATTGTTGTTAGAGCAATTGGTTAATGTGTGTGGTAATTTTTTCTTTTTTTTTCTTTGCGTATCCAGGGTTATCTTTCCTCTCTGAGCATGAAAGCCTTCTCCTACATCAACTTGGATGGCATTGTAACAGGTATTTTCCGTCATGGTTAGATACTCTCAGAGCCCTTTTGTCTTGAGGCTTCTTGCTAGATTCTAGATTAAGCTATTAAATACTGAACGCCTTCATCATACCTACAGTATGACACTGTGATTCAGAATGACTGAATACAAGCCTTCTTTTCCAGGTCAGACTGGGTTTAAAGTATCATCCAGCCCCTTGATGCACAGCCTGATTGAGAACGCTCTGAAAGGGGTAAATCCACAGTACTTTCAGTGAATCAGACTTTGAAGCACATTTAATACAAGCCTTTAGCATTGCCAGTTGAATACTAAGTATCTTGTTTGTTTGAATGTTTTAAGATGTTAACGTACATGTACAATTGTCTTCTCCTCAGGTCAGCACCCAAAGCAAGGCTGGGAGTCTCTTATCTCAATTTGGAAAGGGCAACTGGAAATCAAATGTGTAAGTCTGACATCAACAGTGCCTAGTCTGTGTTTATACATCACCATGACATCCAGGTGTTTCTCACTAGTATCACATTCACAGCCGGAATGTGTAGCATATGTCATTCCCATGTTTGGCAAATGCTCACCAACTAATCTTCTCTTTCCAAATATTTACCTACGTTGAGAGAACGCCCGGCTAAAGTTCCATCTTCCACGTGTTTATTTTTCAGGTTGGAGCCTTTGAAGATGGACAATGCTGCTTATCCTTTCCTTGCCTTTTCTGGCATTCCCTCAATCTCATTTAGATTCACCTCTGGTCCATCAGTAAGCCGTCCTGCTGTACTATCGGTTAAATAAATTTTTTTGCACCATTAAGATTAATGTTTGCTTCGTCCTGGGCTGTTTCTTTCCTGACTAATTCTCAACACATTTTGGCTTTCCCTTTCAGGACTACCAGTACTTTGGCACAACCCTGGACACCCGGGAGAAACTGAACAGTGCCACAGCCAACCAAGTTTCTCAGCTGGCTGAAGTAGGGACCCGGTTTGCAGGTCATATAGTGCTAAGGCTGGTCCATGATCATCTGCTGCGGATGGATCCGACGAATTACAACAACCTAATGCGTACTCGGGTGGCTCAGATCAACATGAAAGTCAATAATGTTCTGAGGGTGAGGGTCCAGATGTTTTAACTCCCTGAGTTTGATTGAACTTTCCTAACAGTTGCTTCGTCTGTTAGGGTTGTGTTGCTTCAGAGAGTCTGCATGTTAATGCCGTCACTGTCTATGCATAAATAACGAATAAGGATATTTAACTTTTTTTACCAGTTTGTAATGCGTTTTGTTTTTTTTTGTCCAATTCCTGCTTTGATTATATAACCCAAATGTGCCCGCACACATTGATTTAGTTGTGCAACACTAAATCACCCCTGTGGATGCTACATGTGCTTCCAGTTGCAGCCCCAGCTGTTGCCCAAGGCCCTGACGGTGCAGTGGTTGATCTCGGCCTCTGGCTCGTTCGGCCGCGCCTCTCGCAGCCTGCAAGAAGACATCCAGAACAGCGACCTGGAGGACATCGAGATGTGTCGCATCATTAATGACCGCATCATGACCGTAAGACCCCAACTTCCTCTTGTTTTTTTAGATAAGGGCATAAGAATATTATTAATGTGGTTATGCACTGAATTGGAGAGGTGTCTTTACACTTAGAATTGTGGAGCTTTACAGTCCTTATATGAGCAGTGTTCTGCCAAAGTTGGAACAATTTTGGGTATTTCATATGACACATTCGTGTTTGTATTTTTGTCCCTGCTTTTCTCACTGGTTTGAAGTGGTTTCAAATCTGATCAAACCACACAGTCCTGATGATGCAGTTTTTAAGTGTTAAACTTAAAGTTAAAATGTTTTTACAAACTTTGATTATTGCTTGTATATTTAATGATGCAGAGAAATACTTCAGATTTGAAACCAAGTTTTCACAGACTTTAAAAAAAGAAATTATTCTTATTGTTGTAGCTGTAGTTAGAAAACACAAAAATGGCTCATCGGAATTTATGCGCGTCCTTTATGTTTCTGTAGGTGGAGAGGAACTTCCTGTCACCCTATGTGTCTCCCAGAGAGAGTCCTTTCCGCCACATCCTGCTGGGCTCCGGCCCTCACACTCTCGAGGCTCTGTCCAAGCAATTGGAGGACCTCCAGATCAACGACCCCAAGGCAGATGCCGACCTGTTCCGCAACCAGTTTGCCCAGGCCACCTGGACAGTTCAGGGCTGTGCCAACTCACTAGCAGGGGACATCTGGTCTTTGGATAATGAAATCTAAATCTAAAATCTAAGTTTCTCCCTTCTTCCCTTGTTCATGGTTTGGCCCTCAAACCAGTAGGCTGTGATCATTAACCAACAATAATGGTCACGCAGATTTTTAAATTAACTTAAGCTGATTGAGTTGATAAAACTGGAGCTGTTTCTAAATTTATACATCAGTCTTCACTGACACGGTGGAGCAGAGGTGATGAGCTGCCTCGTCTCATTTCTTTCCATAACATTAATGATAAAATGTACTGGAGCCTTAACAAAAAAGATAACGATCTATTTGTTTTCTTCCACCAATTTAGGGGAAAAGAAAATCATAATTATAACACATAAAATTATTTTGAGATGTACCACATTTTGAATGCCTTGGTGCTAGTAATGACTACCTTCAAATTCCCATGTTGTCGCTTTACTAAAATTGGTGTTATGAATGTAGTGAAAGTGATGCATTTTCAGGATATTATCAGGTCATAATCACAGGAAGGGCTGTGTTACCAGCTCGGATAGTAATAAAACACACAAAAGGGCAGTATGATATAAAAAGCTAATTACTTTCCATTTGTTTACAATAATTATGACAAAGTCAAATCTGCCGGTATTTCTGCTGCTGCTGT
The DNA here is from genome assembly GCA_036023855.1 of Gadopsis marmoratus. Lineage (NCBI taxonomy): Eukaryota > Metazoa > Chordata > Actinopteri > Centrarchiformes > Percichthyidae > Gadopsis > Gadopsis marmoratus. Next base: position 27,976 of record JAVQJF010011227.1, read on the forward strand.
AGCCTCGTGGTCAAACCTGAGCTGGTCTATGCTGGTAGCTGTAGGTTCATACTGCTCAGCTGATTGTCAGAGATTCAAGAGTTGCTGAAGAGGACTGAAGATTAATTTACAATAACACGGCTGTTGTGTTGCACAGAACATGCCTAGTAGTAGATTTTGGACAATCAGCTGTTACTGCATTGATCGCTCGAGACAATTTAAACAAGAAAAAAAAAAAGTATTAATGATCTGAATCGTCCACCTCCTGACATGAAAGCACATCTCTGTAGGCCTCTCAAGAACCAAGGGAGAATGTTTCCAACCACGTGGCATTGAAACAGAAACCGTACGTCTATTTATTGTTTATTTATCAGTGGCAGGGTTCACTATAAATAGTGTTTTTTTTAAATTGCCTTTTATAAAAAAAAACTAATTATCGGGAGCAGTGCCTTCCATAATTATGACAGTTATACTGTCGAAATGACAAAAGCAGCATCTGCTAAAAGAAGTGTACATGTTGACCATAGACTGTATATAAAGATGGATGACGAGTCTCTACTTCCTCCTGTACAAAAATGAAGCCAAAATATCTCGGATACGGGCGCTGCCATCTTGCTCTGGTGATTCGGAGCCGGGGTCTGTGCAGTAGTAATGCCTGCCCGCACACCAGAAGATGTAAATTGTGGCGTCAGACCCATTCTTTATAGCATCCGATAACTAGCTGAAACCAAAGTTAACACTTGAACAAACGTCAGTGTGATAAGAATGAACTTAAATGGCAGAAACCATCTTTGGGGAAAATTTGATGGCTGCTTTGTTTTTGTTTGTTTTGGGCCCATGTCCCATCCACTAACATGAAGGGGGGGGCAGGGTTTACGACCTGCAGCCAGCCAGCAAGATGATTTAGCTTCACTTTTGGGGAGCTGTCATGTCATCCATCTTTATGAACAGTCTACGTTGTCGACCGACGGCCAGTATACTGAACACATCAAATGAGCACCTCAGCAAAGTCACAACTCTGAGGTCAGTTTTTTTTCTTTCTGCATAACTGACACTGGATTGGTCTTATAAGCAAGTCCAGCTCACATATCACACCTGGAAAAACACCTCTCAGTACTGGTCCCTTGGTGCATGTACACCTCTCATCCTCGCAGCATTATCGGGAGCAGCGTCTTCCATAATGTAGAAAAACAAGGTAGTTTTTGCCTACCAGTGTGTGTCCGTATCGGAGGCAGTGCCCTCTATCTTTCACTGTAGGGGTGGATATTTTTATTATCGGGAACAGTGTTTCCCATAATGTGTATATAAACAGAGCGTTGCTTCACAATGCACACGTCTGCATCTTTAGAACGCTTCTATGTTGTTTCCATGCTTATGTACCACTTGTGGTTTCCACCATACCCTGCAGCTTCTGCCCACAGATCTAAAATAGTGATGAGATTTAACATCGGCTCTTGTGGAAACAGTTCGGTTGTCAAAAACGCAAAGAAGCTGCATGTCCTTAAATTGTTCTGGGTTTCTTTAGTGGGCTGTTTCTCATTTTTAATCAAATGCTGATTATTATTATTTTGGGCTTCATATGGAACTGATATGGAAGGGCTTTTGCTTGAAAGAATAAATGTTACCGATTATGTTTGGGACCACTTCGGTTACAGCCGTGCGGTCCAGGATTTCCAGAAAAGATCACCACTCTGCAAAATGGATTGAGTTTATGATTTTGGTCAGTGAGAAAGTACATTGTGCTTTCTATTTTGATGTGCTCATTCTTATGAGATTTCTTTGTGCCTTTTTTGTTTATTTTGTTTTGTGCCTCTAACTATAGAGCCGGGTTTCTACATACAGAACAGTATGTAAAGCGGTTTTGGAGAGTTTGTTTGGTTTAGTTTTGATGTTTGTGTATTTTATTTTTTTCCTTTTACTTCCTGCTTTTCTAGAATGACAAATTGTTTAAATGCCTGTTATGCTACAACACCTGTTTTTAGGTAAAGTTACTGGAAGAAAATTGGAAGGATGAAATCGATGTAAAATGTAATTTAAAAATTACACAGTGAATGTTACAGTAGTTGATGTAGTTTTCTTTTAGCTAATCTGTAATGTCTGGTCATTCATTGTTTTCTTTAGTCTTTTCTTTTTTTTTTGTTCAGCACCTGATGTTTTGTCTCAGCAGAAAAAAAAGATTATAAAATGATCCATTAACCATTGATACTTTGAATCATTAAATAGATATGCTGGGCTGCAATGAGGCAGGTGCTGGAGCCTGCGCTCCCAACATTGGTTATCTTGCTGACAACTCTCAACAATCAAAATTGTCTTTGTATTATGAGGATGTAGGAATTGGCCTGCAAATTTAATTAGTTTTTTCACAATTCTGTCAATGATAAAGAATGGAAATTGTTTGCAAAAAGTTTGCTTAGTTTTATGTATTGCTGCAATAAACAATCGCATTACTACTGTGGAGTCATGGTGTGATTATCAGATCGTCAGTCACATGACCAGGCTAAAGCGTTTTTGGTTTATATTTGTTCCGTTATTTGTAGTGACAAACGGGCTGTTTCAACCATTTACCGTATCTTTTATCTTATTTCTCCAACTAGTCTTAATCAACTTACAATTGAGTCAGGTTGGAAAATTGAGGCCTGTGTTGTGCAGTCAGGCTACCAGAGTTGGTAAGTTATTGTGACAATAACTAAACATCAGCATCACACATCTGTAATCTCGTTTTTTCTTTTTTCTTGTAGATACATGTATTATACATATATTATCAACGTACCCCTCCACGTACCCCTGGTAATTGTAGAAGTGTCCTTTAGGGTACAAGTAACCTGGTTAGGAGTCACTGCTGTAAACCTCTTACAGCAAAAAATCCCTGGTTAGAATTTACTTTGAATGTATCAATGCAAAATAAAACCACCACAATTGTGAACTCCGTTACTTATACATCCACTCATTTTAGACAAACACCTGTGTTGCGTTGGAGCCTTACTTCTGCATCCGTTGTGGATTTAAACGAGCAGCCATCAATAATTGGTCCACCTCCACTCAAATGAGCTTTGCTTATTGTCTCCTCACTTGGATGTTTGAGTTTGTGTGCAGAGTCTGATTAGACGGCTGTCGCAACATTCAACGTTTCTCTGCTCACCTTAAATCTTGAGTGTAGCATGTCTAAGTGCAAGCATGGATTTGTGACATCACAACTGTTTTAGGAAGACGAGCTTGATCAAATATGCAACGTAAACAAGTGGGATGAGAAACTTCAAGCATCCATTGGACAAATGCTAAGAATGGACTTTCAGTGACGTGGGAGACCTCTTGTGTCCAGTAATATAAACTTTTGAAATGAATTCTTAAGTAGGTAATTGGACTTTCTTTTTTGTGGGAGAAACGCATCAGACATCAATTGTTCAAAGCAGATTTTTCTGTCTTAAAACATATCTGGAGGGGATCTTTAATATCCCTTCTTGTGTTTCAACAGTGATGCCTGTCCCAACCAGTGCAGACCCCAGACCAGCACAATCCCGGGAAAACATAGCTGTTGTGACAACGTTTGACCAGATGATGGAGACAAAGTAAACCAAATGTTTTTATTCATTTTTAAACTTCCCAGCTGCAACCTTTAGTCTCTCATTTAAGTGTGGTCATTCAGGAAAGGAAGGTTTGGATTTCCCTGTCAACAGTCAGAGGGTTTTTGTGGGGGGGGGGGGATTATTTACCATAGCATCCCATCACTTGTTGTACTTCAGCTTTAATTGGAGTACCGCTAATGACTTTACTAATTTTGTCTCTTTTGGCCTCGTGTTTGCACTGATTGTGGGTGAAGCCGCAACCATGCTTTCTAAATATGTCGAAATACATTTTTCCAAACCTGAAAGCACCAAACCAAACTCGTGTTTGGAAGCTGCAGCCACCAAGTGTAGCAATGTCCCTTTAAGAGTGGGCTGACGGCCTGACTGCGCTGCAGAGATGGGGTGGGGGGGAGAAATCAAGAGCTCTCACTTCGCTGCTGATTCTCGCTGCGGCAAACCTCACCACGAAGAGTGGTGGAGGAAATGCCAGTCTTGGAACCAATGAAATGAGCATGAAAATCCACACATCTGAATGCTGGTCCTACTTGTAGTGTGGCAGGAAGACACACACAGGCTGCACTGGGTTTTACTTTAAACTATAGTTTGTACTTCTAGGCTTAATGATATGATGATATGAATAATGATGGTTATCAGGGAATGATATTGGCGCCTGTATGTTGGCTGTGGCCGGTTTAAAAAAAAAAAAGCTATGGTTTCAGGTCACCTGCCACCATGGCAGATAGCTTTTTCTTGAATTAGTATTCTTTTTAAAAATTAATTCTTAAATTAAGAACAGTCAGGGTTTAAGGTTACATGATATATTCCATATTTCTACTGTCGGGTACCACTGACTCAGTGTCTACAATTGTGAAGTGGCCCAAATAGATTTTGGAAGTGGCAGATAAAAAAGAAATTGAGTGGCCGGTAGAAATGTTCAGCAACCTAAAACAGTGGCAGGTATTCCACAAACTTAACTTTCAAACTCCGATGCTTACCCAGTTTAATCCTTGATGGTGACTATATGATATGATCATTTTCCCTTTTCTCGTCTTGCATAGCTAAACACATAAATTACATTTTAAGAATGCAAAATGTGTAAGTGGAAATGTAACGTATTCGCTCTTGCAAACGTGTTAAACAAGGATGCGTACTGAACATTTCTATTAATTGCACTCGTATGTCTCCACTGCTTACAAACAAATCAAACGGTTAATTTTTAAAGCTATAGGCATCAAGCCAATTAAACTAACCAACGGCTACATTCGCAGACGGCAGCCCGCTTGTCTTCCTGACCCGGAGTGGTTCACCTGCAGACACAGACGATCTATGTGTGGTACAAAGGCAGCACAGTCCTGACGCCAGCGGCTCAAACCCGCGGCCGTGTTTTCGGACAGCGCTGTTGTGTGAAAGTGCACCGTTCAACACCGGCTGCCGCAAACTTCACCCGGTGTCACTCTCACTCACGCCGCTGCCGAGACCCTTTTTAAAGCGCCACAGGCGGCGGGACCTGTGGACCTGTAGCCGGCTGCCACACCGCGCCGGGAACCGGCGGCGACAAGCGAGCGACGGGAGCCGAGAGTGACAGGTACGTCAGGCAGACGGGTACCGCGCAAAGCGGAACATGGTGAGGATTTTCCTTTATGGAGGTGATTATTGGTGCAGAACCGCCGAGCACCTGTGACGGTGGGATTTGTAGCTGTAGACATTGTGCATCAGTGAGTCTGACGCCACAGAGCAGCAAACCTGTACAATGCGTTTCTCACAGCGGTTCACCTTCTTCACTGCAGCGGCACAAATCCTGCGCTGCGAGCCACAAATGAAGGAACTTACACGCTCGTGTGTTCGCTGCAGTGGACGTGGTGCAAAACACATTCAGCACACCCGTATAAAAAAATGTGATAAACAGAAATCCGGTATTTTATTTTCATTTCAGGTTTGTTTTATGCGAAACGCGTCTTTTACTTGTTAACATGGCAACCTTTTAAAACTATGCAAGAACATCGTTACTGAGTGACGGCTGACCCGGATTTAATAAATCATGCAAACCTGAAATGAAAATAAAATATTTCTGTTTATTATGGCGATCAGACCTGCTCAACACTCCGGTTTCCTGCGTATCTAACGTATTTTAACAGTTAATCTCACCTTATGTGCTTGGTCTTGACCTGACACTCACCTGCGAAGACCCACCCTGAGCTGTCATTGTTCTATAGATCAAAACAGAAGAGAATATGAGGAATTGATGCGCAGGAGTTTGGAGGGTGTCTTTGATGACAAGGATATGACATGGATAGCAAGCTAACGGGACGGTGTTAGCTAGCTACCCAGCGTAGCCTATTTAAAATCTAATCAAAAGTATAATGGTGGGTGATATCAGAAAACACACCTTAAACATCAGGTAGAAGCTTTGTCTTTCTTCTTCTTCTTCATTGTTTGGGTGCCAAGACAGGCAGTCGGCATCCGCGACGTGGCATTACTGCCACCTTCTGGTGACCCCTGGCGCGCCACACGTACGCGAATCACTTCTGCTCCACATTCACTGAGATATTTGGTGCAAAAGTCCGAGCGCACGGAACACGTCATTTGTGAGTGGAAAAAAGAGCATTTGTGACTCGTAGCGGCGGATTCAAGCTGTTGTTGTTATTGACTTGTGTTTGTGATAGAAATATATATAGCCAAGAAAAAATATATATATATTTGTGATAAAATATTCTACAGGTGTGCAAATGTCGATGCATGAATTCAAATACTGACTTGCAGATGTGCACTTTTTGTTCACGACTTCACATTTTTTTTTATACGGGCGTGCGAATGTGTTTTGCACCATATTCACTGCAGCGACTAGCACAAATTTGACCGTGTACGTTTCTTAATTTGTGACTCGTAGTGCAGGATTTGTGCACCTGGAATGAAGAATTTTGAGAAGGTGTAACTGCTGTGTTGTGTTTGTGGGAGAGAAAAAAGTTCTACAGGTTTGCAAATTTGTGAGTTCAGGTTTCCGGATGCGCAATGTGTGATTATTGTCTACAACTACAAATTTCACTCACAGGTGCTCAGCTGTTCTGCACCAATAACGCCTTCATATTGTTCGACAGAGTTGACTTTGCAATGAAAAGGTAGTACAGCAGCCGCTAATTTGAGTCTGAGCCACTTGCCAGAGTAATGTAATGCTGCCCCCCCCCAGCAGGCAAGCAGCGTCTGGGCCGGTCGCTCAGGTTTGGGTGTCTTGTGGCGCCACCTGCGGTTGAATGACATGCTGTTCTCGCTAACATACGATATAAATGACTATCGGACAGAAACAAATGAGTTTTTAGTGGCTCCTTCAGTCTTGATGTTGTCTCTTAAAAGAGAAAATAAAAAATGCGCAGGTGACATGGCAAATAGTAAATGAGGGTGTTTGGTGCAGGCAAAGCTCTCTCAAGGCATTTTAACATGATTTCTTTCGTTTTCTAAACTTTGCTGTCCTTTTTCTTTTGCTCTGCTGTCTTTTAAAATGACCTGGCACAGTGACACCCAATCATATGTTTACCTCCAACCCAATTGGGGATAAACTGCCTGTATATATTTCCTTCTACAAGCCATAGAGGAGGAGAACAGCATGGTTGATGGTGACATTTCAAATTAAAATGACAGTCCAGTCGGTCATGTTGTTGCTAGAATTGAATATATGAAGGTGTAACTGAACCTCCCAAAAGTGCAAACGCAGAAGGCAGGAGACACTTTTAATCCTTTCTACCTAGGTGTAAAGAAAGTAGACGAAGGTGTTTGGCCAATCGTGTTCATTGTGATGAACTATAAAACCATCCTATCAGGTTGCATGTCTGCTTCTGGTTTGTACCCAAAACAGCCAATGGGGTGGCGGCGTTTTCAAACATCCCAGCTGCTAATCTTTGTCTCGGCTGCATCAGTGACACCGGTGCTTCTCCCACTACTGTGAATGAGTAACGTAGAATTTAAGAAGTTTAAATTAAAAAAGTATCGTCAGAGTACTTAACCTGTGTAACTTTACACGGTGACTATAAACCTCCCTATCCAGGCTACGGCTTAGGTTTTTTTGACAAATGGCAAATAATATAGCACACCTGTAACTTGCTGTATATAAAAGTCCTTATCCAAGAAGTTGGATTGCAAACGATGAATAAAATACCTGCAAGTAACCTGGACTTCAGAAAGACCAAATATGCAGCTTGGATTCACGGGGGCTTTTCTTGTTTGCACTTGCTGTGCATTATTGCTCCCCCTCTTTTTCTTTCTCTCTTTCTCACCCTCTCTCTCTCTCTCTCACTCACTCACACACACACACACACACACACACACACACACACAGTGCCAGATATGAGGCCTGAGGGCAGCAGAACAAAGCTCGCTGCCTCCTGTTCTGTAAATTAACCACCTCCGCTCTCTAAATCTCACAGACACACACACACACACACACACACACACACACACACACACACACCTTCAAAGAGAAGTTACATCAAGCCTAAGGGATTGTCAGTTGCCGTCAGTGTTGCATGTCCATTATTCTCGAAGCGCACACGCTCTTTATCCTTCACTGTATCTCTGCTACACACCCACACTTGTCACATCGTACTCGCAATACCAGCTTGCCGTAATAGCCGTCATTATCTGTAGATCCATGAGTAATGCTCATAGTTTTATGCTTAGCATCATGTAAGCCATTTGCACATAACTGCTTTGTTTATTGGTACAATTAACCTTAATGGTTTCCGGTGTGTGATTGTAAAATCAGATTGACCCACTGTCTTCTGACAGGCTAAAGTCCAGGTTACGTGCGTACAAGAGACTGTTTGACAAATCAGGTGGTCACGTCCTGAACGCCACGTGGGTCCTCTGTGATTTGTTGACATTTGCCTTGTAGTGTGTGATGATAGTTACTGGCTTCTGGTTGAACTATTTCACTGCAGTTAAGGCTGTAAAGCTCCGCAAATGTAAGTCTTAACTTAAATACAATCTTCATCAAGCTAAATTCCTGATTTAATTAATTATCCCGTTGTCTCTATACTTGTATTTTACTATGAAACTCTGCTGAACATGACGCCACGCTGTAATTACAGCTGACGCGTGAGTCTGTGGCACACTTTGGAGAACAGACAAAGGCAGTCGATGATGCTGGATGACGTAGGAGGTGACGTTCCTGTGATGTGGTTGAGGTGTTACATTTTACGACACAACAAGCGGACGTTGGCTCTCCACCAGACAGGCGTGCGCACGGCTTCACGGCACATTTTGGGTCTGGTGTTGTAGTAGGCAGTTGTATTATTAAAGGTGGGGTCAGCCATTCTGGAGAAAGATTGTTGGTATGTACACTCTGTTATGCACGTTTCATTGCTATCATGGTGTAGCTCCGTTCCTCCTGGGTGAGGATGCGAAAGAGGGAGGGTAGCCGGCAGAAGACCTGTGCACGGGCACAAGCGCCACCTGTTGCTGATTGGCTGGAGTTGTTTCCCGTTTGCAGAGCCCGGGCTGTGTGCAAACACCGGATGCGTTTTCAGCGCACACACAGAATGGGACAGCTGGAGGACAAATTGGCTGGCAAATTTGACGAAGTGTTTTGGATTAGAACTGCCAACCCCACCTTTTTTAACTGCAGAACTGAAGTGTAAAAACGCCAGCTGGAGAGTCATTTTTAATTCTAACCATATTATTTGAACATCTTCCAAAAGGGTACTTAAGTTTTGGCACGAGCTGAAGTTAGTGATTTCCTAAAAGGTAATAAAAAAAATGGAAGGGGTGTTTTTTGTTTGCCCTGTACAGGTTGTTGTTGTTATTATAAGTGCTTTTGCGGTCTTGGTTTCTAATATTGGGAGTTGCATACTGTAATGTGTTTGTCAATAGGGAATGGTGTGGTTTCCTTTATCTCCTGTCCCCACCTTGACCCCTCACATCATCACAGATTTGAATTTCATGCGCTGCAGCCTGCAAATGGCTCAGTATGGAACACGCTGTGTTTGCGGTGGATCCCATCCAGTTTTCAACCACCCGAATGTTACACACGGTTGGTCTACGGTGATGGTGGGAGTGCTCGCTTAAATACACAGCATGATAGTGATAGCGCTGGTTTGTAGAGAGCTCTGTGAAATGAGCGGATTCCTGAGCAGCACTAAATCAGGGTTGAGGTACAGGACGGTGTCCCACCTCCCTGTGAGGCGGGTATCGTGGTGTCAGCTAGTGGTCAGAGAGGCTTCACATTGTGCAGCCCACACGTCCTGTACTGTTAAAGCACCTCTGAGTAAAACATTGAACTTCCAACTGTAGATTACCTTTTTGACATGACTCGGGAAAGAGTTTCAAATACTGAAAAGGGCGATATGGCATACTTTGTAGTTTTTTGAAAAATGGTTTATTTTCTGTTTAATTTCATAGTATTGTGGTCTATTCTGTTTCTGATGCTGTACTGAAGTTAAAATGCAGCTCTGATGTTGCTTGCGGGATGTTCCAGTAGGATGAGGCTGACAGTCATGGTAAATGGTTAATGGACTTTACTTATATAGCTCATTAACACATTCACACACCGATGGCGATGTAGCTGCCACGAAGGTGCTGGCCTCCGCCAGGAGCAAACTAGGGTTCGGTGTCTTGCCCAAGGATGCTTCGACATGTGGACAGGAGGAGGCGGGATCAAACTACCAACCCTGGGATTAAAGGAAGACCCGCTCTTCCTCCTGAGCCTCATATGTCACATGACTCCAATGCAGTTAAACACATTTACTGACACAAAGTCTGATTTAGTGACAGACGGGCCACGATTGCATGGCATATCATGCTTTACACAAAGGGATGACAGTTGGCTCCGAAAGGAACACTGGGATGTAACACAGGTTTACAGCTGCAGTCGAGTCACAGGCTTGTTTGTTTTATTTCAGATTTATGAATTTATGAAGCAGGCTGGTTGATGTTTTGGTTTCATTTTTGCCATATTCAGTCCGAGGCAATCCATGTGTGGCAGCCCAGCTTACACATGTAGCATCTTTGAAACACCTTCTGTGAAATGATTGGACCTTTTTGATTGATTTATTAGGTGTGATGTTAGAGCTTTGACTCACCTAAATTAAACATTTTCTCACTTAACTGTAAGTGGTGTCAGACGTATCTGATAGTTTGGTTTTATTTGCCCAGGTATCTACAGTTTTCATTGGAACCGTCTACTTTCTTTATATTTATCTTATTAGAGTGTAGCTTTCTTCATCAATAGGTGTATTTAGATATTTGTAATGTCAAACATGAGACAAGTAAAGCATCAGAATGGGAGTATACGTGCTCAACACCAGCTTTTACTACAGAATTAGCTGCAGTGTATTATGTTAATATTTAATTGTGCTACAATTGAAGAAATTGAATTCTACATAGCCACCACTCCTGTGCTCTGTCATTGTAATGCTGTATGTTTCAAAGTGGAAACCAAGGTGCTTCCTCCTCTGAAAAAGGCGTTTTTAAAAATGAAAGTAACCAGACTCTTCTGCCAAACCTCTAAAGATGTTCGCAAACTTTCTGTCAATACTGGCATGATGCCCAGCGACCGTTTAGCAATACAGGAATATTGTCAAAAGTGCGGGCAGTGCAGCGCCAACTCCCCAACAGGATGTCACAATCTGCAGGAGTGTTTCGCCACCTTCCTGCATGAGCAACAAACATTGGAAATCACTTGATGACTCAGAGCAAATCAAGCTGTAGTTTATACTGCAAGGCAATAATTAAGAGTGACAGCCGGAGGATAAGATGTCAGAGTGCACGGAGTTTTCCAGCGCTGCTTGACTGTTCAGTGAGTGGGTTTATGAGCAGAATGTGAACAATTATATACTATGCAGACTACCTGAAGCTGTTTAACTCATTTGGGACCATGCACAAAAAACATTAATGTCATACAAAGAGATGATATGTATTGTACGAGATTTAGCTGCTGGCTAATTTCTCTATTCCTTAATCTTCAATGCCAAAAAGCATTTAAAAAGCCACCAATGAGTTCTGTTACTAAACTGATTTCGAGTTAAATATACTACACACACACACACACACACACACACAAAATATATAAATATATATAAAAAAATATATACAGTATATAAAAAAAATATTATATATATTTTATATATAAGGTTTTACATCTGTGGTTGCGCTTGTATCAGGAGTACCTGATATTATATTAGCATAAAGATTATTTACTGTATAAACCGTTAGCAGACAACTTTATAATACACAAAGACCATTGGGAGTATTCAAGAGGTCCTGGTAAACTGAAGATGATGCAATTCAAAACACTTTTTTTGGGGGGGGGTGAGTGGTGCCATGTTGACTTCATCAGTGAGGGGAGGCAGCATGAATGAAAGACTTTTCTGTTGACAGTGAAGTGCATGAATCAGCAGTGACTCTGCAATGGAAAAGACAGGAGAGGCAGGCTTTCTATTCAGTCTGACCGAATCCTGGCTAATTATAAGCTTATTTAAAAAGACGAAGAGCCAGGAGACAGGATGAAGAGCTTTGTGTACTAATACTGTTTTAGTAATGCTGCAACATGTACAGATGATCTCATAACATACTGGGTTAAACTGGTATCACTATCCTAAGTTTCATACAGTTGCACTGGAGAACAAAATGCGCGCTTTTTCAGACCAAATTCACGTAAGCTTCATATGCGAGGTCGCCATTTTAAGTCGAATGCTCTTGCCACGTCAGTTGCTGACTACCGATGAGGCAATTGAGCATGAACTACAGCTACCACAGCCAATGTTCAATCTGATGTTCACTCTACCACTTAGCCAGCAGCCCAGTGTCTTTGACTGGTCATTCTGTAATTAAAGAGGACAGATATAACAGAAGAAAGAAAGAAAGAAAATGCATGCACTGATGTATGAATGAAGACTAGGAGTCTACAGTAATAGGAGGCCGTACTTGGATGAGCTATCCTACATGCAGGTCATGGTCAAACCATACACCCCAGCCCGCCCACTGCGTTCTGCTACTGCCAGTCGTCTTGCTGTTCCCTCACTACGACGGCGTCCCAGCTACCACTCCACAAAAGTGTTGGCATTTGCTAATTAGCACTAAACGCAGATTGGAATTGGAAAGCCATTAGTAGTTCATGTATTTGGTCATAAGCCAAAGGAATGGAAAATTAAGGTTTTGGCCTATTAATGCTGCGAGGTGAAAGGTTAAGGGAACACCAGTGTTACAATTCATCTCGAGAGGGACTGAATGTCCTGGCAATCCATGTAACAGTTGCCAAGACATTTCACATGAAACCACAAATGTCAGCCTTGTGGTTGTGCATGATGAAAAGTCAGAGGATCATCAAAGTCATTAGGGGTCTTCTTCTGCGGACCACGAACGTCTGTACACAATTTCACGGCAACGCTTCCATCAGTTGTTGAGAGATTTCTGTCTGGACCAAAGGGATGGATGGACTGACTGACATTAAATTCAGTGCGTATTAGTACATGGATGGTAAACCACTCTTCTGCTGATGCAGGTAGTCATTGTAGCTGTTCCACTGACCCAAGCTGAGCTGCTTTTCTTGTAAGATTGCTGTATTTGAAAAGGCCGCTGTGTTTGAACAGTTTATTTTTGGCTTTTCCTCCTCTAGGGGCTGGGTGGTGTTTGTGTGTCTTGATGTGCCTGGGTGGGGGCCGCTGCCATAAACTACCTTCTCCTCCCCCGCCCTGCCCCGCGTACGGAGTTGCGTAACAAACACATAAAATCTGCCGGGGACAGTGTGATGTCGCCCTCTGGCATGTCACAGATTGCTGTCAGTAGAGAACGATGCCGCTTCCTGTTTCAGTCTGAGCCACTAGTGCATGAATAGTGCATGTGTCGATAAGTGAATGACATCCCAGTTCAAAGCTGCCAGACTGTTGTGTGTGTATTTGTTTATAGTTCACGTCTATGAGCTTGCGTGCGACTGGTGTGTGTTGCTGTCCAGCGTGTTCGTGGTTCACCGTGCACAGTTACATACATAGTGTTTTTTTTTTGTTTTTTTGTTTTTTTTTCTCGCAGACAAAGGAGCCATTTGTGGGAGTGCATGCAGGGAGGAAGAATAGCTTGGTGTTTCTCCTTGTTGTGAGCTTCTCTGACACTGTAGCCTGCAGTCAGCTACTTCACTAGGTGGTGGGTGGACTGTGTCCTCGTGTGTCCGTGTGAATTGCGTTGATTCATTCATACTGCCCTCTCCTGCACAGGGCCTCTCCGGCATTCCTACCACTGCCCCCAGACCTGGTTTGGAACAATGTCAAGTCAAGTCAGCTCACATCAAGCACTGGAAGCTGCTTCCGGTTGTAGCCTATACTGTAGGTTATTGATTCAGCAGGCTACAGGGAAACAGAGTCTCGCGTTCTTTTAATTTGAGCTTTTCAGGATTTCTATCAAATTCTGTACAAACTTCAGTTGTGCTCCGAGGCGAGATTAATCAAGTTCATCTGACCGGAATGGTTTCTCTTTTCAGTTTTGCAATGGTGTTATTATGAGCGAATTACTCATCTCTGTGGTTTCCTGACTTCAGGTGCTGCCAGCGCTCTGTTTGGTCATGTGTGCAAAGTGTGAGTGGGTGGATGGTTGTTGCTGAAATCTTGGCATCCACTTCATCGCAATAGATGGTAGGTTTCATTTGCCCTGAAAGACAAAGACTAGTCCACGTTAAATTAAAATCTAAGCATTGCACTAAGTATATTTTATGTGGTGTGTCCAAACACGTAGCAATTTATATCGTAAATGAAGATCATCATTAAGTGATCCTAAATGTTAGGCCTACCATACTGTGAAACAGGGAATCGACTTTCTATCATTTAAATTGAAGCGTTGTTTCATAGTTATAACTTAATTTATGTATCTTGTCTTTTAGGGTTTTTTTCAGTAGTAGGAAGTTTGGAAACGGCACAGCAGTTCCTAAGAACACACTGTGCTTATTAGCAGCCTGTGTGTGTGTGTGTGTGTGTGTGTGTGTGTGTGTGTGTGTGTGTGTGTGTGTGTGTGTGCGTGTGCGTGCGTGTGTGTGTGTGTGTGTGCAGGGGGCCCTCCAGGGCAGTCAATTCCTTTTTCTGTTGAAACCCTGTACACCTCTCCAGGGCCCTGACTCTGACTCATTCTCTCATCACAATATTAGGTCTCACCCTAAAGCCATGGGTGCTCACTTTCAGTCACTCAGGACAGGGGACCCGCAGCGCTTTTTAAAGGTGTTTATCTGCCTCATGTTGAAACATAGATGTCCTGCAATTAGAGGTGAATGATGCAAGCACTCCGTGACGCTTTTATGAAAGGAAAAAATTATGACTTATAGCCCCCGTCAGACTACAACGTGACCATGTTATTGTTTGTTCTGTTTGTTGTTTTTTTTCCCAGGCCAGTCCTGAAACGTGCTCCTGGGTTTGTGTTGACCAATGGGTGAGGATGAAATCATGTGAGCATGTGCTAGCCTCGCAGTGCCATGGACTAGCTGGGCAAAATCTCACCTCAATGGACTGGGGGCCTCGTCTGCACGTGGCTGACCTTCTGTCATCAATCTGAGAGGAGAACCGACGGTGTCCGAGTCGACGCTAGACCAGGAAAGAAAACGGGGTTCCTATGGCTCAGATATTGCAGGTAAGAAGACCGTGCATAATAATAGTGCTGTATCAATGCTATTCTTCTTTGCAGCTGGGTGTGACTGTGTGCTGTGCATGGTTTTGCCGTAGTGTACACTGTTTAAACACACAAGTTTGGTTGTGTATCTGAACGTTTATCTGCCATACTTTCTGTTTGCTGTTCTGTCTCGGTGTCTGTGAGCTATGCAGACATGAGATCATGACAAACAGTGAAAGTGCTTTCGTCAGAGCGGGGAAGGTCCACAGACCAGCTCACTGTGCGTCTGAATGGGGAATATTCACCTTTTTCAAATGCAGAGGAGCAAATACCGGGGATGCTGTCACCTTGGGTCACGCTGTTGGATTTTTTGTGTGTTAAAGATAGCATGGCAGGATGATGAAGAAAAGAGGATAACATTCTTTACATCTGACAAGGTTTCTATGTTTTGTCAGCCTTGTGTTTGTGTATCCAAAGGGGATCTGTCATAGTCCTGATTTATTTATTTTCTGTTCGTTTGTTTTCTGTCGGGACGCAGTCAGTCACGGAATAACATTTGTTAGCTGGTGAGGTAGAGTAGAAGGAAGTGAGAGTCAATGGTGGTTTTAATGGAACCCTCACCGTCCCTCATGCACAAACGGACCCGTGCACATTATACCAACACAATCCTTCACACGATTGACTGAATGCTGCTACCTGGCCGGTTGTTTACCTATCGGAGGCAGAGCCTCGGTGTTAGCTGTGGAGGCGGCTCTATGATTGGAGCAGCACTGAGAGCGGCGACATGCTTCTTCCTCTGCCAGAGGGAATGCTCTACTAAGCAAAGGTCTGATGCCTGACTGAAACCAGAGGCATAAATATAGACAGTGCGGTTGCACTGGGGCCCAGCAGGTGCCTTTCACCACTGACTGAAACAATGCAGTCATAGTTTTACCAATAACCAATTGTTAAGTAACATCAAGCTCAGTGGTGTAAGTATATTTACTCAAGTATTGTACTTATGTGAAATTCTGAGGTACATATACTTTACTTTTCTTCCTGCTTCACTGCATTTCAGAGGAAAATATTCTCCACTATATTTCTTTAACAACTATATTTATACACAAAACATCAACTTTTAAAACGATAGGTTGTTATATATCAAACAACCCATCAGTATGTTATTAGCTTCCCTTTGACCAGCTACAACATCAAAATGCTACTGACAGAATAATACTTGTTGTAATAATAATTGTATAATTTAACACAACATAATTTAACAGTGTGTAGTTAAACTCTAAGTAAAGCTATGAATTACTTGGAAGAAAGTAGTTTTGCATTGAGGCATCTTCCACCTCTGGTGAAGCTGTTGGTTTACTTGTTAAGTGCGACTGATGTTACTGAAAGACATGGTCATACTTTACAATGGCCTTATTCCAGTATATTAGCCTATAGAAAAAGCTAATCAAGTACTTTTTAATATTTTTAAAGGACTTTTGCTTAGTCTACCACGCATCAGTACAGGTAGTAGCAGAAAAATATAAGTACATTTACCACCCTCCATACGTTGCTACTGAGTCGATGTTAACCAGCTCATCGAGACATTCCTGTCCTGGATGTTGTGTTTTTATTGAGGCT
Organism: Gadopsis marmoratus; assembly: GCA_036023855.1. NCBI lineage: Eukaryota > Metazoa > Chordata > Actinopteri > Centrarchiformes > Percichthyidae > Gadopsis > Gadopsis marmoratus. The sequence goes on from JAVQJF010011227.1 coordinate 44,703, forward strand.
TTTCAGGAGGCAGCATCTGATCTGAGGCCCAGTAGCTGTATGAAAACAGACAATAAAGTTGAGTTGTCATTGAATAACTTAAATCGAAAACCGCGCTTATAGAGCGGAAAATTAAGACCATTTAAGTGCAAAATTCAAGTAAATGTGTCCTGGGAGGTTTACTAATCTACCATTCATATTGGAAATTCTAGGCAACAATGTAAGGTTTCACCGGCTGTTATGAGCCAAAGGTAAACTGTAGTTTGTGCCCCCGCATTTATCAAAGATAATTAGAGGGGAAGGGGGGAAGGAAATGTTTTCCATTATTGCTCATGAGCTCCAAGAATGAAGCCATGTTTCCCAGAAAACTAGGTGGCTTACTCGGGACTGAATTAAAAAAAAAAAAAAAAAGGTGATAGTGGGAGGAAAGGTAGACAGAGACGGGGAGAGTATGAGGTGGAGGGAGGGACTAAAAGTGGTGTTCGGGAGAGGAAGCTCCCAGAATAGCAGCAGCGACCAGCGGGTGTGGTTTTTGTGAAGAGCGTCTCCGAATGCTTGGAGGGCCTCGGGGGGGGCAGACTGACAGAGGAGAGCTCGGAGGAAAGGGAGCCTCTGGGAGTCAAAGTGTGTCTGTGGGTGTGAGAGAGAGGACAGTGTTATTTTAACCCTGAACTTACATCCGGCTGTCAACCCCACACACACTGCTGCTCCAGTCTCCTGACTCCTCTTTCAATCTACCTGCAGACCACCTGTCGCCTCGCTGTCACGTTCACTCCCCCTCTAGCTTCCCACTCCTTTCACCTTTTACCTGTTTTTATTTCTTCATGATCCTTCCTACTTTCTCTGTTCCTCCACAGGTGTTGCATTACCAGCCCCCCTGAGGACAGGCGTGCTGTCCGTCACTTCCGGGTGTATTGTACGTTAGCCGTGGTGTTAACGCGTCAGGTTTCCTGATTAAGTGACCCTGTAATAGATCACCTTGTGACACTGGTAACTCACAGCCGCAGGCTAGAAGACTAGAAATTCCCAAAGTGTAACTTCCCTTTTGCATCTGAAAGATAAATCTCAGAGCACTGACCATCATTTATAATCTGCTGCAGGCGTGTCTGCTTTATACTTATTTATCAGGTCTGCCGGGACTCATCTTGTCTCTTTTTAAAGTGGAATTCCAGGGCATCTGGTGGCCTAGATAGTCATATACAACATAACCGCAAAGACGTGATTAGATGGAAGCTTATTTATTGCATCTCGTACCCCCTTCTCTCTCTCTACCCCTGCATTTCCTGTCTGCATCTGTACTGTCTCTGCCACTAAAGCCAAAATGCCTAAAAAAAAAAAGATTGTTTCTGATGTTTCTCAGTCTGGGTGTTAGTCTTATACTTTTGTTCGGTCATGATAAAAGTTTACGCCTCTAAAGAAATGTCCAAAGCTCTCCAGTGTAACAGAGATCATCTCAAACACGTGTCTCTGGATCCACCTGAAATTAAACATTGCAAGTAGTCCCCTAGAAATCCTTACAGCTGTAAAATGCATAGCATAGTGAAAGCAAAAGTACTGGGATTAGTAAAAATGCAATACTGCTATAAAACAGCCCTGCTCAGTGATTTACAACATTGTGCATCATGGCCCAGTACACCCATAGATATTAAAGGGATAGCTGCTTCGGTATAAACAGTACGGCAAAATCTCTTCTGCTGATTGAGAAGTTTATATCGTCATGTCGTCCACCCCTGTACTCATTTGAGTCAGCTGGCATGTTGACCTGGAAGTGGATCTGCTACGCTACGCTACGCGGTCACCTTGAGCTACTTTCTGTTTACTTCTGGTCCGACTCAAAGACAAACTGGTTACCTTTCTGTTGAACCTGAAGAGTGCTCATTCACTGTGCCCCAGTCAATCAATGTCGCCATTGCATGCTTCACATCCTAAATGGTGAGATGTCTATAATAGAGGTTTCAGGGTTCACACACAGTTTCACGCCACGCAGCCCTGTTGTACTTCTGGGTTACAGGCTGTGTGTTTGCATGCTAATGACAAATCGTGATGGAGACAGATGCATCTCACTGATAGCACCAAGCTCCCGTGTGTGTCGGAAGGAATTCAGTTCAGTTTCACGATAATCTTATTTTCATTGTGTGTTTTTTTTCTGTAGTATTTTTGTTCCTTATCTTTTTAGTCTCAGTCACTCGCTCTGGGTAGAGTGGGCCGGAAGAGCAGCTTACATATTGACCAGACCCCCCCCCCACATACACATACCTGTACACCGCCATAGACAGTGATGATGCAATTTAGCAGTCTTTCTTGCGCCCACATGACCACACACACACACACATAGTTTCACACCCACGCTTACTGTGCCCCTGCTTTATGCACAAAGACATTTGAGGCAGGTGCAGTGAACAGAGAATGAGGCAGCATACCTTATTGGACCTTTAAAACTTCCAAAAGTCCAAAAACGATCTGTTTTTAAATCATTTAAAAGTCTGTAATTCTTTATATTGTTTTGATTTTTACTAATACTTCAGTTTGATGAGAATGAAGCATTAACAGTGTATTGCAGTTGGACATGTTTTGGAACTTATTACAAAGGTAGATGGGATGGATTGAGGCTCTTTAACGTTTGTACCTGCAGTTGGCCATCTATGTTATAAGGTTGTAGTCCTTAAAATGCCATCTGTCAGGCTGTTGCCGAGGCCATGGTGGGTGTGTGGATAGAAGTCATTAAGCTTCAGTTTTTCTCATTGCCAAGCTGAAGGATAAACAGCAACGCTTCTGCATGCCCATATCGGTCCTAGGGAAGGATGTCTGCTTTTTCCAAAAATAGAGGAGATAAGTCCCTGGAAGCTGCCGACAGACATTATAGAGTTATTTACATCTAACCTGGCATCGGTTTGAGTAGTAGCCTGCAGCCTTTTCTCATCTCTGATGAATAACTTCACGTATCTATTTTTACTCGAGTATGAAAATGATGAAAAACCCAATAGGTTTCCAATGTGATTTCACTGTCGTACTGGTTGTGTCAGTGAGTCCTGATTGCATTGAAGCAACGTTACTATGAAACCGGTAGACGTCTGCTCACAGTGTCTTTTAATAAAACACATTTGCATTACATACCAGGGAGAAAATCAGATTTCAGCTCCAGTGCTTAACACATGCCTCATAAACATGAATGAAAACTGCTTAAAATGTGACTTTTAACTCTCACTGCCTCAGGCTGCCCCCATGTGGCCAGATGGAAAACTGATAAAATCAGATTGTTCCAAATGTATCGGAAACTGAACATTTTCACAGTTTCAATTGAGAACTGAGGCAGTGAACTGTCATTTAGCCGGATGGAAAAGCTTTTTCCCTGTATGGCATGTTACAAGTGGGAACTAGGAAAGAGTTGTCATGGTGTCTGAGAACACTGCCTTTTCGTACAGTTAGCTCAGATTCTGTTTTAAGTTAGAGATGGTGAATCACATGCTGGACAACATGGTGGAAATCAATATCATGTTATTAATAAATATATGTTGAGTATATATCACAGTATGTTAAATGTATGCAAAATATCATATGAAATTATTGAATTTATTACACATTAAAAATGACTAAACTTATCACATAAAACCAGAACTTCAATAACTAGACGAATTAGTTTATCACCTGAATCGGTTTTCCTCAAAAGTATTTTATTTAACGTTACATCACAAGGCCTTATCGTCTTGATAAGAAAGTTGATAGATGACAATATTGGTTGACATTATATTATTGCCCAGCCCTCCATCATAGCGTACACTTTACACCGAACGCACCATTTGAGGGCTCTGCCTTGATTCCAGGACAGCAGGGCTGGCATGTGAGCTGAGGGTGTGAATGAGTTCGTATGTTCGGTGTCACTTCAATGTCGCCACACGCGCGCACACACACATACACACACACACACACACACACACACACACACACACACACACACACACACACAGCCCCTGATAGCAGTGAAACACCAAGCTTTAGCCTGTGATGGTGTGCATACCTCATCACCTGTGACCTTGGCACTAATAGCGAACACACAGATTAAGTGAGACAGTGGGACCCCTCATCCCATCCCCCCTAATCCTGTCCCCTGCTGCCCTGCACGGCCCGGTGTTGCTCCGCAGGCTTTAGATCACGCTCTTAAATCCCACCTGTTTAGCCTCGAGGGACAAGGGAAAGCCAACACCACACACACACACACGTGTCCCTTCAACACTTCCTAGAAAGACAGCATGAAAGCCCAGGATTATGTAGCATGGAGGTCTATCTCTCACTCTCTGTCACACTCATGCAAACACATACACACACATTGTCTTTCGTCTCCCTCACACACACCTCTGTTCACAGTGGATTTGTTCAGTGATCCTGTCCACGTCTGATTCAGCCGAAGTGAAAATCTTTCTGGGAAAGGGGTGACGAGAGAGGATTTGTTGAGGATAATATTTCTCCTGACAGCTCCGTGCAAAGGATTGTGTGTTCTACAATAAATGGAAGCCATTAGGACGTTTGACTCTGTGCCCAACCACGATTGATCCCAACTGAGCCTGTCTAGTTGAGGGGCAAGCCATCCTGTTTGTTAGGATTACAGTTTTGGATTTGGTGCTTGAAGCTGTACGTGGTCTTTGTTAGTTTTGATAGAAAGACGACCACTATGACACAAAGTCACATTATTAATCCACACACAGTGTGGCAATTTGTCTTTATGCTCACTCTCTACCCGTCCGAGGTGGTAAAAATCAATTACACTTTTGCAATTAAATGAAAGGATAAATGGATCTTTAGGTACCCAGTTGAGATGTGTTTGGACTGAAACATGGTTTGATAAAGTGCAGCCTCTACATGCTGGATAAACTTTATATTAGTGCTTTAATGATTAGTTGATTCTCTGATCTGATCAGTGAGTAAGTCGAAAGAAAAGTGATTGTCAACAGCAGTTGTTATGACTGATTACATTTTTAAGCATTTTCAAGAAGAGATGTCATTCACCTCTCCCAGAAATGACATATTTTTAGGTTTTTAGATGTTGTTCCAGTGCCATGTGACGATGTTACCTTGTTCTCTAGGACATTTTGATTGTGACGCGTTTTACAGCAATAATCATCTCCACTATCGATGAATCAGTCTGTTGCTTACTTTTAGTCGATGAATTGTTTACACTGTAAAATGTCCGAAAATTGTAAAAAATGATATCACAAATTTTTTTCTGTCTGACCAACTTAAGATATTCACTTCACAAAGTCTTAACGCAAGAAAAGTGGCAGATCTTTCAGGAGCTGCAATTTTTGGCATTTGAGCTTTGTATATGATTTTAAAAGATGAATTAAAAATGGAAAAAGTTGGTGTGACCCCCAGCCTTCCTCTCTTTCACTAAAACGATGACGATTTTCAAATGTAGAAATGAGGCCGCAGCATCACGTTTGTGCCTTCAGCCTACTGGTGTTGTGTTTTTAAAGGTAAAAATGTAAGCACGACAGAAATCTCTAAAGGAGCTACTGTACCATTACCCCACAGTCCACACCCTGACCACAACTACATCAGCTTCCTTCACTGGCTCATTCCGTTTCGACTGTGTCAACATTCTCCCAGAAACACTGACCTCAGCACAGTAGCAGAGGCATTGGTCAACCTTAACGTCTCTTTTCATATCGTAGACTAGTGAATCATCTGGTAGTGAAGTCATCGCTTAAGTCAACAACATTTGATCTCTGACCAGAAGCTGTGGGTGGGTGTTGCTACCATGACCTACAGTATAAGAAGAACTATTTCTTTAACATGGGTGCTTTATAAGTGTCGGGGGCCCAGATCAGTTGGGAAAAGGATTCATGTGGAGTCCCACCAGAAACAGGTCTGTAACCCGTTTTGCTTTACCAGAAAAAACATTCTTTGGCTAAATTACAAGATGTGGATGTGCAGGGTGAGTTGTGATATCTGGGTCATGTGTTCTTGGAGAGTAGAGGGGCAGTGTGACGGTTCTGCCCTGAGTCTTGTTTTATCTTAAATTTCAACTTCAGAATTAAAGGGGCTCTCCTCTGATTTAACTCATAGATGTCAGCTTTCTAGGTTTTGGGAGTGCTGGGAGCTGAACAGTTGTGTCAAATAGGAGAAAATAACCCTGATGATGTTACCGGGGTTATCTCGGATTGGGCTGAAGAGCACACATTTGTAATCAGCATTACAGTCTGGGGGAGTGAAGTTTGAAAGACGTGCACATTAACAAGTACGGAGGGTCTAATGAAAGAACGCGTTACAGGAAGTGGTTTTTCCACACTCACTTAGCACACAATATCCTAGCCTCTGCTGCATCAATTTTGACCATTCTTTAGGGCTGCAACTAATGATTACTGTCATTATTAGGACATTTGTATGTATGTAATTTGTATGGCTTTTTTATCTTAGAAAATACCATTTAATGATGTTAGTAATAGGACTACAACTAATTAATGCTATCCTTCACAATTAATATATTGATCGTGTTGTATATTACATCATATAGTCTATGAAATAAAAAATATTAAATCCTATTAAGTTAATATTATTTTTTTATATTATTATAATTTTATCAATATTATATTAAAATTGTTAAAGCAGTTCCCAAGAAAATGTTATACTTTGCACAGAGGTATGACACTCACATGTGTGAGCTCACTCGCTCACTCTCTCTCACACACAGATTCAGTACACCATAACCTGTTCTAGTTACTACCCTGATTATATTTCCACACTACGAGCCCCACATCAGTAGTAGACATCAGGGATTTCATCCAGCTCCTGTTCAAAAGCTTACTGTTGTCCCCAGAGCCTGCGGTCTACCCACCAACAGTTGTAAAGAGACAATAGGGACCCAGGAGTCCACAGTCCTTTTAGTCTTTAAGGACCCTAAGTGGTCTCTTAAAGGCAGGGTTTAAACGGCCTGCGATGCTGGGCTGGGAACACTGTACCGTTCCACCCACAGCCTGTCTGCTCTGCTTCTCCTCGCTCTCCATCACGGGGAGAGAGAAGGCGTTTACAGGTTTTAACAGACTCAGCTTTTACCTCCCACCTGGCACGAGATGGCTGACAAATGAAGCCTCTGGAGTCAAAGGTCAGAGCCCCAGCGTTTGGTTATGAAAGGGGTTTTCCAGGTTTCTGGAGGAGTGTGTGTGAAATGTGGACTGTAATGGAAGCAGAGGGGTCAGAGGTGAAGGTGTGGTGCTCTCTGAGTAGCTGATAAAGAATACAAAAGAATAAAACGTATATGACTAAGAAAGCTTACCTTCATTTTTAAAAATAAGGTCTATAAAAAATAAATTCCTATTGACAGTCTGTATTTAGGTCACTAATAATAAAGAACAAATCTTTCTGTCTAATTGAATTAGTGTAGATTTTGACATTAAATATCAGGGAAGTTTTATGAAGGGGATAATTTTTATAATTTCATTTAAACTTGATCAATCAACACACTTTGAGTTGAAGACAGACTCAATTAGAGAGCTTAAAGACTACATTAATGCATTAATAAATAAATGTGAGTTTCTGGCCAAAAGATTGTGGAAGGAATTTTAATAGAAGTACAATTTTTGAGGCAGCAACATGGGTTGTATTGAGTTTATTCTGATGTGTGCTGAAGGATGGAAGAGTGGTGAAAGGCAGCCTTTCTGAACCTGCTCTGCATGCAAAATATATAAATATGCAAGATATTAAAAAAATGGAAGGTCACTGAGTCAGGAACTTGTCGACATACTACTTGTGATTCTATAATGTTCACATATTCAGCATTTTATTTTTACAACATATTATCTGTATTCCAGAAAAAGGGCATCAGGCTCTTATTGTCGTCTTTTGCAAAGATGTAAGATGGAAAGATGTAAAAAAAAACAAAAAAACAACAAATTATATGATCACGTGATTATTTTCACACTGGTCAGCCTTGCCTTCTAGTCTTACCAAACTGCCACACAGTCTGTAATTGAGGGTGTTAGCTTTATCAGGGGGGAGGCAGTGGGCAGCAGCGCCCCCCCACACGACACCACAGCTCAGTCCTCCTCCATGTATCATGGCCTCATTTAGCCAGGACGTCTGTCTGTCTGTCTGTCCATCTCGCTGCTGCTCGTCTTCTCTTCTACCTGGGTCTTTGGAACTTTGATCCTCTGTCTTGTGCATTTCATATTTAATGCCGTAGTGCTTTTGTGTTGTTATGCATATTATAGCCCCCCTATTTATATTGCATTAAATGTCCAAACCACCTCTCATCAAAAACTGAACACAAAGGAGCCCATTACAGGTCAGTGTTGTTTTGTCTTGTCTTGTATTTGTGTTTGTATCGTGTCCATCTGCTGGACTGAAACAAGCAAGTGTGACGAGTCCTTGTTTGTAGACACTGCGAGTAGTAGAGTACTAGAGTGGACTTGGAGACATGGATGGATGGATAAAGGATACATGGACAGAAGGTGGAGACAGTGGGAGTGCCGGAGAGGTTGGTGCAATAGGAGGCGTTGGTGAAGCTGGCAAAGTGAGGTTGTAAGCCTTTGATGTTTGCACTCACAGATCTGATTGGCTGCTCCAGTGGCCAGCCTGACCAATAAGGATCATTGATTTGGAATTCAGTTGCAAGAGAGGGAGGGGAATAACACAGCAGTGCACCCCAAAGACCAGAAAACAAAGCCATATCCACAAATGGAGTGATAGGGAGGGGGCAGGGGTTTTGATTGCGACTGCTGCCTTTTAAATTGTAACGGTATAATCAGCATTATTTCCAGCGGTGAATGCAGAAACGCAGGCCTCTGTGTTGCTCTGTATTGTGTCGGCATGCATGCACGACGGTCCTGTGTTTCGGTTTAGTAGAAATACTTGTTCGGTGATTCGTGTGCCTTTGCCTTCGTGCGGAGGTGCGTGCACGTCTGTGTGTTTACAGGGCAACGTTGTGTGCCGCTCACATGTCTGGCAGCCGGGCCTCCGGAGGGGCAGATTCAACAAAAAGGAGAAGAGGAGCAAGAGCAAAAAAAAAAAGCAAATGTTGCTCAGCGGGCTGCGAATAACCGGCCTGAGGACAACAACAGTACTGAAACGGAGAGAGCGAGGGAGGAGAAAGGGGTGGTGGGGAACGAGAGGAAAGGCACAGATGAGATTAGAGGAGGGAAAAGGAAAGAAGGCAAGTGTTTTAGGATGGAAAAAGGGAAGAATGAAGTGAGTGACATGGACTGAGGGGTGAAGAAGTATGAGCCAACAAGCACCGTGTACTGCTGTCATTTGCTCAGGTTTGGTGCTAGCCACCACTTGGGAAAGACGGGCGGTAGTGTCATGCGAACACACACACACACACACACAGTTCTTTTATTCTATTTCCCTCTGCATCCAGATGTCCACTCAACAAGGATCCAGATGGCCTGGATACCCTCGCTGTAGTGGAGAGGTGCACGCACACACAAAGCAGCTTGGCCGTGTTTTTCTCCCTCTCAGAGGAAGGATTATCTCTCCTCATTAGGGCTCCCCCGCCTCTTGCCATCGTCTCTCCTCCCCCTCCCTCCCCTCTGCTGTCGGCCTGCCTCGCCGTCATTGGCTGCTTCTATTGGGACCACTGCTGACTGGATCGCTGTGACTACAGGGACACAGGAGAGCAGGGAGGAGTTGGGATTGGTTGATGTTGCCACGGTAATAGAGGAGGACTGTACCACTCACCAAATCATCGAACCGTGGCTGAAATGAGGGAAAGAAATTACAAAATCAAGCGAAGGGGTAGATAAAGCGGGTTAGAGGGTGAGGGACTGAAAGGAGGAGAAGGGGGGGGGGGACAATATCAACAACAGCGAGGGATTAGCCATCAAGCAAGAAATTAGGAAGTCCGTTTAGGACAAAGCAGCGTTAAAAACTCCCAGACTTTAGTCGTGAGCGTCAGAGCTGAGCTGCCGTTCTGATTGGACAGCTACAAAAGAAGGATGAAATAAACCAGGTGAAAAATGAGAAACAGTCTGTGATATTTCACTCCTGGCAATGAGTGTGAGGAGGTGAGCTGGCTGGAGCGATGCCTGGGGCACAGAAATAGAAACCGCGAGAGAGGGGGGGGGCATCGCTGGATACGAAGAGCATGCGTCAGCACTAAGGCAGCAAGAACGAGATCAGCCAGGGAGAGAGAGCGAGTGATAGCAGAGATGAGCGAGGTGGAGCGACAGAGAGATTGAGGGTAGAGGTGATTACCGTGGCGCGAGATTGGACGACAGAAATAGAGCCTGCCGGATTTGTCACCTCTGTGCCACACCTTGGCTGCATCCTCCCAACGCTCCATCCACAGTGCAGCAGCTCCTACACACGGGATTTCCTTGTCAAGGGGGACAATAATGATCGATGACGGATCAGTTTCACACCTTGGAAGCTTCCTGAAGATTTAAGGACAAACTGTACGTCTTTTTACAAAAGCGGAATGCCTTCTGTTTCTCTTCAGAAGAGGAAGAATCCCTGCCTGCACACAACAAAGCAAACATACAGCTTATGTTCATCCTGCATCATGAATTATTGTGAGCAGCTTGCCAGAGGAATGCATTACTAAAACCTACTTCCATAAAGATAAGCACCTGTGTTTTTACACACTGGTCAGTCAGCGAATGCAGCCCTGTTATCACTGTGTGAACATGAGGAACTCATTTCCCGGCCATTTTCAAGGAAAGCTGACTCTATCTAACTGAGAGAGACAATGAAGGTGGGAGTATTGGAGGCATCCGGCCACAGCAAAGTTATTTGAACGATTAGAAACATTGTGCTCAGCTATCTGAAATAATGCGGCGCTACACTGTGAATGACATGCAGATCACTGTACTTGTCTTCCTAATGACAGCACAGACCTCGAAGCTGGCTGACTGACTGACTAAGTGAGTGGGTTTGCTCACTGACTAGAGCGGTGGCTATTTGAGGACTCTGAGAACACGTAGCCCCGGGGGAAGGTACCGGCCGAGTGTTGGAGCCCCACCATGGGCGAGACGGCAGACTACCAGAGGCTGCAGGAGACGTCGGAGCCTGACTACCAACGCCTGCCCAGCGACGATGAAGAGGTAGACCTCCAGTTTTCTTGATTCTAGCAGTGGTCCTGCTCCACGCACATCACGTCAGGGTCAGGGATTAGTGTGTTTCTTAAAGTCAGTTAACGTATTAATAGTGGTGTAGGGCTAGCACCATAACCAAGTGGCAGGCAGAGCCATACAATATTATTTTTAGTCATTTATTCTGTCAAACATCTGTCAGGGTGAGTCTTTTTCACAGGGGACATTTTGATATGTCTAAGCAGTAAAAGCATAGGTGTTAATAAATATCATTAAATGACTAAAGTGACATTATTTTCGGGGTCCTGGTGCTGTCCATGCTGACTCACTGTCATGACTTTCTGAGACACTTGAATAGAACAGAGCCATCGTTAGCAACACCTGTGCTACAGGTCAAAATGTCAGCTGTGTAAAAGACGTCACTATCGCCCTCCGCAACCACAGCACTTTTCACCCCCACGCACAAGGCCAGCCTGTGTGTGTGTGTGTGTGTGTGTGTGTGTGTGTGTGCGCGCGCTGAGTTATTGAACACAGAACCATGAGGTCATTAATGAAGTGCTGCTGAACAAGCTCGGTGACAGGCAAAGTATGACATTTTATACCCTCCCACCTCGTTCCGCAAACCCCCACGTCCTTTCACAAACCCTGTGACGTTCGGTCAGGCATGACTGTTCTTTTGGCTCGGATGAGGCCAGCATTGCCACTGCGCTGTTGGTGTTTTTGAAGTCTTTATTTGCTAGCATACTGTGGGCAGCAAGTGAACATTTTGTCCGTGAAGTTGATATGTTGAAGCAGGAAAAATGGGCAAGCATAAGGATGTGAGCGACTTTGCCCAAGGAAATAAAACCGGTGAACCGGCGACAGGGTCGTGGGCGGCCAAGGCTCATTGATGCGTGTGGGGAGCGAAGGCTGGCCCGTGTGGTCCGATCCAACAGAAGAGCTACTGTAGCTCTAACTGCTGAAAAAGTGAATGCTGGTTCTGATAGAAAGGTCTCAGAACACACAGAGCATCGCAGTTTGTTGAATATGGGGCTGTGTAGCTGCAGACCGGTCAGGGTGCCCATGCTGTCTGAATATTATGGCTGATCGGTGTATGGTGGCCACAATAAAAAAAATTAAATCTAAGGGATCCATATCAAGATTGTGTGTTTTTATCACACTATCAGCCAGTACTTGTTTTTTAAACCAAATATCAGTGTTGGACTTAAAATTCCAACATATGATGTTTGGTTACATTGGAAAATGTTTCTTTTGTTTGGTTTGCACAAGAGTCCTTAATACGCTGAAATTCACATTAGGTACCCATTCCAAATTTTGCAGAGTAAATTCAATATTTACAGAGATCCAACAATTCCCACCATGAGCACCACTAGGCGACAGCGGCAAGGGAAACTCCCTTTGAACAGGCAGAAACCTAGAGCAGAACCAGACTCCCATCCCTCCTCTCGCCCAGTGTGTACTGGGACAGACTGTGCGACCCTGCACAGAATAAGCGGGTATAAAAACTGGGGGATGAATGTGTAGATCTGTGCAACAGTTAAAATACCGTGACTGTCGACTTGTGTGGGGCGTTCAGGGTCTGTGCGATAGTTCAGCAGAGTTAAGCCGGTGGACGCTGCAGCTGCCCGGGTTGCTGGGGGCTGAATCAGATCACTCTCTTTCTACAGCTGCAGCTTTGTGCTGAATACAGAGGTTTTCTGGTTTGAACATGCACAACCCCAGCACACGCACACGCACACGCACGCACGCACACACACACACACACACACACACACACACACACACACACACACACACACACACACACACACACACAGCATACATCCATCTCCACCAGAAACTTCGAGACAGAGAGGAGAGCAGATCAAAGAGGGAAAAAGAATGGACAGAGGTTAAGGTCTATTGTTTTTCCCCTTTGGAGCATGAGGGGATTAGTGAGCTTCAACCAGCACTACAGTGTTGAGCATCTGCTGTGTTTGTTTTAAATGGGAATAATATTTATTCTCCATGTATCTCATTGTAGCGCACACTGTGCTCCCATGCTGTTAACTGTCTGTAGTTCTGTAGGTCATGACGTTTAACCGACACCCTCCTTTCCCATCTTAACCAGCTTTAGGGGATCAAAGAAGAGATGGCTTAGGATGGGCGTTTATTTTTTCTTTTTTTGGGTGGAGGCGATGTTAGGACGCATTAGTGGGGGTTGTTTTGGCAGTCTGGCATTATGCACATGGGGCTGAGCTACTGAAAAAAGGGGACACATATGTTCTGTGTTCGCCTGGAAGCAGCCTGTTTGTGTCCAAAACTGTTTTTCGTTCCCACAGTCGGGTTCCTTCTCGACGTCGACGCCCACCACCGCATAGCGCCTCTGCTCTCCTGACCCTGTGAATGATGAGGTGCTGTGAAGGGATTTAAGGAGAACGTAACAGCCAGACTTTGGCAGAGGGTTACTATCTGTGAGATCAGGAATGACGCACCTCTGTCTGTCTGTGCATGCAGGCCTCCGTCAGAGGCATCGAACTGTGTGTGTGTGTATAGATATTTTGTAAGGGGGATTAAGGATGTTTGTTCTGCTACTCCTTCACTCTGCTCTGCCGGTTTTTTGGCACCCGGCACCAAACCGCAGATTGACAATTGCCACCAAAAGGTTGTGACTTATTTTACAAATGCACTGGCAGCTCGTCCACCCGTATCCACTAAGCCATCTTAATTCCCAACACCGTACGTCAGGGTGAATCCAGCCGATGCAAGGGCATGCCTCTGCGTGCCTGTGTCTGTGTACAGTGAGCATCATATTACAGAATCAGGCTTAATGTGTGTTTGTGTGTGTGTGTTGCAGTACTCGGGGCATAATGCAGACCTCACACAGTGCTTTCTTCTTCATAATCTTATTAGCCAGCAAGCCACTAATTTGATGTCAATTCAAGATAATACAGTCTACACGGTCAGACATTTCACTTGGGCTTCACGGCATTAGCATCCTTTCCATATTCCATCTGAGCAGACACCGAGTCATACGACTGTGTGTGTTTGTGTGTACATGCAATGGAGAGATGGAAAGAAACGGAGGGAGATAAAGGCCAGATAGGAGCAGCCTACAGTAGTTGCTTCATTCTCATTGTGAGACCAAACAGATAATTTTTTTTAACCCAAATTTCAATGTCCATGAGAAACAAACCGCTTTACCTTGAATATTAACATTAAGTAACAATTAACAGTGCGTCAGAAACCGAGCTAGAGGCACAAACAATGAGCACATCAGTATATCGGTTTAGTGTCTTATCCTGGTTTTGATCATTGTCGTTTACACGGAACATGAGAAACCTGTTTATTCATGTCTCATGTACACATAGTCTTAACAGTATCCTGGTTTCTGGTCATCTGCGTGCAGGTGAGTCTTGATTCCTGAACATTCCTTAATTGATTCCGCAGCCACTCAATTCTGTGCCTACTAAGTTAACTTAACAGTTGAACATGAACACAGATTAGCTTCTGGCAGTGTGAACTCTCCTGCGTTTACCACAGGGCTGCCTTCTCTGCGTGATTCAAAGGAAAACGAGAGCGACAATGCAAGACTTCCCCTTTATTTCAGCACGTTGATCATCATAATACTACGGTGCACCTTGAGTTGACAGATCTGTGAGCATAGCAGAGAGAAACCAGTTCGAAGACCTTGTAATAAGAAAACAAAAGAGTAAAAGAGAAAAAATTCACATGACATTGTAGAGCATGTGTACTTCTAGAAAATAAATAATAATAATAATAATAACGTTATTTATATAGCACCTTTAAAAACTTCGTTTGCAAAGTGCTTTGACAAAGGAGCACCTCAAGTACATAGAACGGAGTGATAACAATATGAAATAATATCAAAAATGACATAACACAAAAGGAAGTCAAAATACAAGCAAAATCCAAAAGATTAACAATCAACAATACATTAAAAAAATAAAAAATAAGTTGATAAAAACGAAAAATAAAAAACTAAATTGTTAAAAGATCATAAAAAGACATCACATAAAAGTCTATAAAAATGTGTTTTAAGAAGTGATTTGAAAGAAGTTACCGAATCTGCGAGCCTCATCTCCTCAGACAGGTCACTCCAGAGTCGAGGGGCCCTGATGAGCTTCTATTAAAAAATAAAATGTCGTTTTGCTTTGAGGTAATGAACATGCAGGGACATTTCACCTAAATGGTGCTTCTTTGTAGCCAACATAGTTGCTAAAGGGGTCAGTGTATTTGTCTCTAATCCGCCACCTGGTTCCTGGTTCCCAGACGTCCCAGATGACATCCAGAAAACCCCTGGCAGACGGGTGATCACCATCTGCAGGACTTCATCCCTCTCCCCTTGTGTCAATTGCAATTCTGTCTGGAAATTGAGCAAGAACATCTGTTTTAGAATGGCTAGATTCACATGTCAAGTGGGTGTGGACATTTTATTTATATATATTGTTTAACCAAAGATCTATGACTGACCAACCTGCATCTCTGCTGTCCTGGCAGCAGTCAGCTGAGCAACCCAGAGTCTGTCCTCTTCAGTGACAGAACCAGCTCCTGCTCTTCTTCTCCCCCTTCCCCCAATAGCCTCTCTGTCGCTGCTTTCGTCCAGTAGAGCTGCATAATCTCCAGAACTTGAATCCTGAAATGAAAGAATATGAAAATGGGTAGTTTTTATTGTGATGCCTTCCATATGTGAGGGATGCTGATTGACAGTAACGGTGAAATACAAAATAGAAATGATCGTCTAAGTATGTTTGTGTCACTTTGAATATAGTGCAATCTGCTTAACATGACCCAAATCTAAGTTACAGTATGTTAAGATCACTCATCCACACAGCTGAACACTAATTTATAAGGTTGGTGCTCCCTAGTGGTGTCACAGTGGAGTTGCAGGTCAACTTGCTGACCATTAGTTGTATTGGTCTAATCTCCTTCAGTCAGGCGGCAGCTAATGGCACTGTGGCACATTCCTTCCTCTGGTTTAAAAAAATAATTAAATACAATGCATCAGTGTAATTTGATGTTCTACACCCACTGTCACGCATTCAGCTCCCCACCTCACTACTCACATCTTTTTCAATTCAATTCAATTTTATTTATATAGCGCTATATCATAAGTTATCTCATTGCACTTGTTAACATAGAGCAAGTCCAGACCAACTCTACATGTGCAGACCCAAAAAATCAACATCTTCCACTTCCAACCATTATGTTTCTGCCTTTTTTTTTTTTTAAGTGAAGTCTGAAGTGAATTAAAGGGTTTGCCTTGTCCAGTGTCCTTACTGTCAGCAGCAGATGAGCCCTGAGTCAGCACACACACATGCTGTACACACCTGTGTAGAATCTGTTATTTTTCTGTTTGCGTGGCTGTAAAGAAGGACAGAGAAGGTTCCCCCCCCCCATCCTGTCACACCCTGTTGTTCTTGATGATTTAGAGCCACATTCATGATGTAACCTCTGCCCGAGTAACTGTGAGAATGACACAACTGCCACACTTATCCACACTTATCCATCCACACTCATCCACACCTCAGATATTTGTCATAAAACATTTGTGAAAGCACAAGGAGAATAAAAGGTACTGTAGAGGCTGCTGACCATTTTTAGGAGCCTTGTCAGCACTGCTACATACTGTACATGAGGGAGTGTTGGAGTACCGTAGCTGTATGTGTGATTTCACCTCTCCACCTTTTCTGCGGATAACTTGCCAGCTTGATTTGAAGTGAAGGAACTAAAAAATCTACCTACCCAATGTTTATGCATGAGCAAGCAGGACATGGTCGTCCATCTTCTTTAAAAGTGATGGCTGCTGAGGTCATACCTACGGACTGAAGAAAGTCCTGTTACTGCATGTTGTACTTCTTTTTAGAACAATGATTAGTCGATCAAAAGAAAATTAATTGCCAACTATTTTGATAATTGATTAATAATTTCAGTCATTTTTCAAACATTTGCTGGTTCCAGCTTCTTAAATGTGAGGATTTCGCTGGGTTTCTTTATGTATGACAGTAGATGAAGTGTCTTTGGATTATGGGCTGTTGGTTGGACAAAAGAAGCCATTTGAAGACGTCACTTTGGAAAATTGTGATGAGCATTACTTTTCCCCCACTATTTTTTGACGTTTTATAGACTAAAGTAAACGATTACAGTGTTTCCCACAGGTCGAGAATTTACATGTGGTGGGTGGCACAGTGAAATGTCATGTTTGTTGAGGAAAAAAGTTGCACTACAGTCATGTGTAATATCAAATGCATTGATTGATGTATAAATCGGGATGAGCGCTGATGACTTTATACACTATGACTGTCTTACATTATCCTCATTATCGCCACAACTTACGTTGTCATCTTCCTTTGAAATCCACAAGTGAAAAGTGTTTTTTCACTTCCTCTGTTCACGACCTTTTGCTCGCTCCCCTTCTCGTACTTCTCCTTTTTATTTTTGTCTCTTTGAGAATCCTTTATCTCTGAAACAGTATGTTTTCCTCTCTCATACAAATGTGCAAATCTATCAGTCAACTTACACTCGCTTGCAAAGCAGCTGTAATTTAATTTTGTTAATAGAGCTTAAATTGCCCTGCTAATGAGAAAGAACAGCTAACAGTATGTTGGCTTGATTTGTATGAAAATGAATGAAAAAGCACTGCAATTAGCTTTTGTGATATGAGATGCTAGAGAGTATTTTTGTGCTGTGGTTTACAATTTTTCAGTAACGTTGATGGCTGCACTTCAATGTCCTCTTGGGATGCCATCATGGAAGCCCATAAGTGGAAAATCTGGGGATGATATTTTCAGATCTTTCTGTCCCAGGTTGCTTTGAAACCAAAGCAGTGGGCATGCTTACAAACACAGAACTAACAGACTTGTTAGCTCGAAGCAGGATTTACAATCCGAAAAATAGCCAACCCACAAAAAAGAGCAAACTGTGCAGAATACACGTGTCACCTAAGACATTGCAACACCACAAATCCGTTTCATGATTTGAAACAATCCCACCCATTAGAACGCAAAGAATAGTTTTAAAACACAACTAATTCATCCGTTTTCTGCAACTTTCACTCAGGAGCAACAATCAGCCTTTGAACTTGAAAGAAATAGTGATTTGACATTTATTGGGATAATTATCAATATAGACGGATATGAATGAGGTTTTCATAATGACTCTTTTGGCCATATCACCCAGCCTTCAGCCATGTCTGTCGTCCTGTGTTTAATTAAAGACAGACATCTCTATTTTGAAGTTGTTTTCTCTCTCCTTCCCCTCCATGACTCTACCGTCTGCTCGCCTCCTTTCCTTCCTCTAGTAAACACAAAGCTTCCTAATGAAAAGCAGCGGAGAGCAGCGGTGAATGAGAGAGGGAGCAGAAAAACATCCAAAGCGAAAAGCAAAGTCAAATTTGAAATAGATCAATTTATCTAGCGAAGTCCAAAGATAAGTGACGAGAACAAAAATGTGTTAAATTAGAAACCAAAAGCTTAATGGTGTCTGGAAAGCGACGGATTGAGAGGGGGGGGCTCACTGCAACTGAGGGTCTGAAAAGCAGCTGGAAAGGGTTTATTTAGTCAGCAGAGGGGGAGAGAGATAACATTTTTGGAGGATTAGAGGCAGGAAATAAAAGGCAGCACCAAATAAAGAAGAAAATGCAACGGGTTGGCCAGACCCTGGGGAGGGAGGGAGGGAGGGAGATGGAGAGGGGGAGCAGAGTGAAAGACAAGGGATTAATGAAGGATACGGAGGAGGAGAAGGGTGAGGTTAGGACTTTCATGCTGTAGTGGTAAATGCCAGAATAGACGTCACTGCGACAGAGGAGGAGGAGTGTGTGATGGGGGGGGCAGGTCAGCATCAGTCAGCTACTGACGGACGTCCTGCTACCTTTGTGTTTTTACACTCTTCAGTCAGCAGGCTTCTCTGTTAGTCAGGGTACTCCCAGGGTCTTAAAAGTGTTTAAAAAGCATTGAATTACAAATGCTCAAAATAAGGCCTTGAAAGTATTGAATTTTGTTTACAAATATCTTGTCCTTTTTTCGTAGGATGAAATGAATGCTGTAATGTCGTAAATAACAATGTATAAAATGTTTGGCTCGGTGGGATTTGGACAGTGCACTGTTTCCGTTGGTGTATTGATTCACGCACTTGACCGTAGTGCCGAGGTCTGGAAAGACGAGCTAACGTTAACTTGTTAGGTAATTCTTCATACTTTTGCCAGAATGGCCATGAAATTGGTTTTCAATTTAATTCTAAGTGTTATTAAAAGGCTCTTTAAAAGTCCCGAATTTAATGTATCCTGAAGTTAACGATCACCATTTGAAACCCCCAAATATTTGGGTTATTTTTGCTTGAAAAATGACTTTAAATGGTCTTTATGTTGATCATCTAATCAGTCAGTCAACTCATCGTTTCAGCTCTAGCCATGTGGTTTGTGCTTGAAAGAGACTTGTGTGGTTTATAAGCAGATATACTAATACGTAATGCACTCTCTGTCAGTGTTTCTGACTCTTGATGACGACGCATACTGGTGAAACTCAAACAATAAAAATATAAAAATTTTCGTGAGACATTTAAGCGAGACGAATCATTTGTATGAGGAACATCTTTATATAAATATTCCCATACATCATCTTAAAATCCAGTGTTACTTTGTGAAACCAGCAGCTTCATTGACCGTCAAACTAAAAACCCCAAAAGCGACATTTCGCCACCGTGGTGAACTTTAAGATAAGCAGGAAGAGAACATATGAGAAGAGATCGAGCAGTGGAGAAGAGGAAGAAGTGGGGGGGGGGGGGGTTGCATCACAGGAAACAAGCTCTCCATCCTGCAGTTGAATGTGACCCTTTGGCCTTGGATCAAATGCTCCTCTGGGCCGAATACCATGAAGCCTCTGTCCTCTGCACCATGCACTGCTCTGCACTGCACAGATCGACCGTCTGACTGACTGCGGGGGTGGGGTGGGGTGGGGGGGTTAAATAGGGTGAGGAGTGCAGCAGGGGAAAGTACTGCAGGAGGAGGTAGGAAAAAGGGGTACATGGGGGAGAAAGTGGGAGAAGAAGGGAAGAGACAATATACGCTCAGCACAAGCTCATAAGTTGGCTGTAAACAAACACACATTGTTGTACTGTGAAACCATCCAGACACGTGTCTTGATGCAGCCTAAAATGTGAAACCAGAGGCACTCACTCGCTCTGGCTCTCACATCTCTACTTCCTGCCCGACTGGCAAGCGACTGAATCGGGGAGAAGTTGCTCCTATTTTTAGCCCCACGCTCGATGGAAAGGATGGAAAAGCAAACAGACAGTAGCTGCACGTGCACAGACGGACAGAGGGAGAGAGGCGGGAGTCTGTGTGTGAGAGGGAGGGAAGGGAAGGAGGAGTGACTTATTTGTGAAGTTCTGCAAGTTTGGATCAGTGGCTCACTGCTGTCTGAAGAGGACACATGGCTGGACTGGGCACAGGGCAGTACTGGGTGGCTTTATCTCTCCTTAATCCCTCTACTGCCTTTTTGTTTTTCTCAATAACTATAAGACAGCTTCAGTTCTGTTTTGCACACTGAAGTGCCACACGAACACCCCTTTGCCTTCTCGAGGGAGCTGAAGCTAAGGAAGGGGCTCGCAGGACGATTGCCCCGCCATGGAATGTTGTAGAGCTGCAAACAGGATCGTAGGAAGCTTTTCTTCCCCCTCAAGGGGTCGGAGCTGCGGTTCTGGATCCGAAGAGTGCACATACGTCTTAGAATTCCCTCGGAGACTGGGAACGTCAAACTGGCAGGACTGTGGCTCTGGAAGTGGTGTAAGAGACAAGCAGCCGCGTCTGGCCATTTAAACTCTTTGCTTTTGCATCTTAACTCATCCGGTCGAAGGAAATCAGGATGCGACGCTTTG
Source organism: Gadopsis marmoratus (assembly GCA_036023855.1). NCBI lineage: Eukaryota > Metazoa > Chordata > Actinopteri > Centrarchiformes > Percichthyidae > Gadopsis > Gadopsis marmoratus. Next base: position 65,576 of record JAVQJF010011227.1, read on the forward strand.
ACAAGCTGAAAAAGTCATTCCCCTTCCTTGCACACTTTCACGTTTATCGAGTAAGTCTGGGCTCTCCCTGGTCCACTTAAGGATTTTATTAAGATGTGAATAGTTGTTACTATAGTCAGGGTCATGTGGCCTAACCAGATGTTTGAATATAGCGTTTGTATCATGAAAATGGTCTGGTGGAGGGATGCCTGTGTGTGTGTGTGTGGACTCTCCAGCTGGACTGAGGCCGTCCTCTGGGAGGACTTGTTGTTATTGCAGCAGGATGTTAGAGCAGGACAGATCTGATACAGGACATTGTGTGTGTGTGTGTGTGTGTGTGTGTGTGTGTGTGTGTGTGTGTGTGTGTCTGTGTGTGTGTCTGTGTCTGTGTGTGTGTGTGTCCGTCCATCACCATGAGGAATGAGTTCAGGCCAGAGGCATTTCTCAGCAGGGACATCATGTTGTTTCTCTGCATGTGAATTCCTGCATCCCTCTCCACCTCTCACTCTCTCTGTCATGCTTGTTGTTTCTGTCTCTTCCATTTTACTTTGTTTGCCGTATTTTCTAGCAGTAAATGTAAACTTTGAAGGCTTTACGTGAAAGTGAATCTGCTTCTTATTTTGTTACTTTTAACAAACACACACATATTTCTCAGTGTGATTGGGAGGGGGGGGGGGACTTCTGGCCCTGGTTGGATTCCTCAGAGTGCTGCCACAAGTCGCACCTCAGGGTTTGAATGTAGTGTCCCTCCTGCTGACCTCACATCTTCCTCTTCATCCCATCGTAGGGGAAGCCAAGATGAGCGCCTGGGAGAGATGTGAAAGAGGTTTTGTATATGACAGCATAGCAAAGGAAGGAAGAACAGCTCCTAGAATAATAGTGGCATCTGGTGATGGTATATGATCTGTGTCAGATCAGACAGCCCACCTCTGTTAGTGAATGAACTTATTTCTGTGTAGCACCTGTTTCCAAAAAATATGATATAAGGGCTCAAGCACCTTGATTCTGACCCCTCATGCCTCAGATATGACACTCATGGAAAGAGGCCCAAGAGGAAGCTGACTTGCGCATCTTTGGCACCGTCCAGTGAAATAACACTCACATGTTGACTGCCAGGAAAGATGAGACTTGGGGCTGCATTGTGGAGGATAAAGGGTGTAGTAACTCACGGTGGATGCCCTGTTACAGCAGGAGAAAGAAAATAAAAGTTGTTTAACGTTTTGTCTGGGAACATTTGCTTTAAACTCCGAATAGTGCAAACTACAGATCAAATAAACATGCCACATGGTAGGGGGAGCATTTGGCACAGCTTAGCGCAGTAGCCGACCGGCCAAAAAGACCTCTGTATCGTCTTTCTCGGGGCAAGGGGTCGGGCATGATGCAGCAAAATGCAAAGTATGGAGACAGATTCAAATGACTGCAGCTATAGTTAATCCTAAAGCCACGGGCAGCGCAGGCATTCAGCGAAGCCTGCATCTCTATGAATTGGATCTTACAGGTTATTATATTATATTGGGTCGGGCTAATAACAGGCTTGTTGTACCTACTTCACTCGTCAAGCTAACATCAAAGGCTGTTCTCACATTCGAACAGAAACAAGCTCAGACTATTTTCAGTTGAGCTGTTAAAAGTGGACGGAGCCTCCCGCCGGAGCTGCATGTTTGGACGTTGCCAAAGAGCTATCAGCTGACGCACTTTTAATGTGCATCGCGATGAATTTGTATCAGGATACGGACATCTGGCATAACCATTGGGGGTCGAGCCCTCCCGGCAGACTGGCCTCAGTCAGACCTCGCATCAGAAGTTGGTGGAAAATACGGGACCCCACTCACTTTGTTGAAGCTTTCCATTGAAAAGGCATGGTAGGTACATATTGTCAGGATTTTGTGGTTGCCCGCGTGCAAACATTGTCTTCACGGGCCAACATCAGGTGTGTATTTGTGCGAGACAGAAAGACGTCCTTTTAACTCCTCAGGTTGCAGTCATTAAGCAGTAGGAAGTGACCTCTAACCGAGCACATTCAGAAGTTTAAGTGACGACCCCTCTGACACTTTCCTCCGGATCTTGTAGCGTTGGCGTAGCCTGCACAGGAAGTTCCTCATTCACAGAGTCCAATTACTACTCAGTGGAGTGACCCCTACGCCCCGGGGCACCCACTTTAAAGGTCTCCCTGTCAATCTCAGCAGATTAGGAATGTTTGCCATTTTTCTGTGTTCATTAGGTTGGTTCATGGGTGCACTTCCTCGTTGAGATGATACTGTGGACCAGTATGAACAGGTGTGATAGAAGAGCACGTGAGCTCCTGTAGTGGTTCATCTTCAATGTTCTTTACTTGAACTTTAACTCAATTTTTGACTTATAGCCCCATGAAGAAGCCCATCAGGATTTAAGTTGAATTTCAGCTTCATTTTGTGCTAGTGTCAGCTTGTTACATTAAGCAGACAGTGATGGATGGTGTTTTGATGTTGATGACTCGGTGTCGTATGTATGTGTGTGTGTATGTATGTATGTGTGTATGTATGTATGTATGTATGTGTGTATGTATGTAGTCAGATTGTCTTGCAGCCTCCCATTTGTCTTCACTTACACTCATGGATGCCAGATGTGCATCAGTCTCTAGTATCTGCTCAAAATACTACCTTATTTTTCCAGGGTATTTATCCATCTATTTTGTTGTCATTTGAATATTTTGAACAAGATACATTTGCAGACTAAGTGGCATATTAACACCACAATGACACATCCTCTGTGTAATCAATGCCTACTTGATACCTTTTAAAGTTAAATCAGTGTGTTTTGGCCTGCTGACAAGCAGCTCATGCTACATTTGGCCTCTCCAGGTCCTTGTTTATGTGATGTCAATTTGGGCAACTCAGTTGACAGTGTGTGCCTAAATGTGCGTGTGTGTTTTTGAGTGTATATGCACATTTATGACTACCCGTTGGGTATGTGGACTCTAAGCAGGTATTCCAGTGTGCTGTAAACAATTACTGGTGGCCACACAATGGATCTGAGCTCAGTTTCCCCTGTTTATTTATTTTTCTTACAGAAATGAATGGTTTTATTGTTGCTCGGTTACTTTCTATCCGGGTGTGTTTTGGCAGGTTTGAGACCAAGCATTGAGGAAACTGTAGAAAGAATAATGAATGTTAAACGTTCTGAACTCTGTTTCCTGTATTCTGTGTGTGTGCTTTGCAGAAACTGGGCAGTAGCATGCAGTGTGAGGAAGGCACAGAATGGCTGCTGGAGCTGCTGATGGAGGTGCAGCTGCAGCACTACTTCCTGCGGATCCGAGATGACCTTAATGTAACACGGCTGTCACACTTCGACTATGTCAAGAACGAAGACCTGGAGAAGATCGGCATGGGTCGACCTGGTGAGAAACTGTGTGTCTGTCTGTCTAGTCAAAGGCCAAATTCTAAATGCGTTCTGCTTGGATCCTGAAACATCACATTAGACTGAACGTAACAAATGTGAGCAAGTGCAGTGGTAGCTGTACGGTTTGGTTCCTGACCCAGCATGAAAACGTCCTGGTAGGCTTGAAAAATATTGTAGTGTGTTGCAACATGGTCCCTGATTAAAGGTAATATAGCATTTCACGTACCGGCCTGCCCAATCCAAACGTCCGATTGTTTTCTTCAGCAGGCTTCTCTTTTTCTTTCTACACATTTATTTTGCTTTCCTTTTTAGCCACGTTTGCGGCGCCGCTCTGACAATGTCACTCTGTGAGTTTTGTTCATGGTTGCCAGAGGATAAATCCTACTGAATTTGTTGAAACTCTGACTTCTTCTAGTGCCACCTTAAGGTTCACATTTGAGGTTTTGAGTGTAATATTTGGACAATTACTGGATGGCTTGCGGTGGAATCCTTCTTCAGATATTAAGGGCTATTATTATTATAATATTCAGATTACACACTACTTTATGTCTAAATACCTGCAAACCAAATTCCATTCCATCAGCTTCAGTTGTTCTCAGTGTTAGCATGCTATCACGCTAAACTACGATGGGCATGAACATTATACCTAGCATGTTAGCATTTTTGTTGTGAGCAAGTTAACACGTTGTCCAAAGACTGTAGATGTCGACATTGGCATTTGGCTCAAAGCGCCACTGTGCTTAAGTACACCACTACAGAGCCTAGCATGGCTGTAGACTCACTCATCTCTTTAAAGACTGGAAATGAGCACCAGACAGGTAGTACTAATCTTCAACCATGGGAAAAAATCATTTTGGCAGATGGTTTGTTTTTCACTTTGCTCCTCTTCCACCTTCTTGAATAATCACAACCAGGCAACATGTGTCTCCTCAGCTCCTCTCTTTTCTCTGATTAGATGACATGTCAACAAGTATACCTCAAGAGTGGCAGAGCTATCTCATTTTACCTAAGTGGTACTCTGCCTTACAAACATAATTTTCAGTCATTAATTATACACTGTGGAGAGCTTAAAAGCTGCCCTTCCAACATCCTCTTTTCCTTTGCATGTCTATATAAAAGGATATTGTCTAAATTGTCTGTCTAAATTTAGCCTAAAGTATTACTTTTGTCTGCAGTAATGGCAGTGTGTCATATGGCTCACCCACAGCATAGCTGGAGCAAATCCTCCATCACTAACACCCCTAATATCATTTTAAAGGCAGAACTGGTAATTAGCCACAATAGGAATGGACGTGAAGTGTCAAGTCTTTTGTCTACTCTGTGTGTGTGAGAGAGAGAGAGAGAGAGAGAGGGCGGCAACACTGTTCTAAATCCAGTTATTGAAGCCCTCAGGGCCTTGGCTTTCGAGCGGCTTAAGGCTAATTACATGCTCTTCTCCTGCTCATATATTCTTTCATATCGTTCTCCTCCACTGAGCTCACTGTTCTCCAGGCTCTCGACCTTTTATTCTTTCTTGTATTTGCTATTCTTTTCTCGTCATACTTTTTCTCTCCAGCCTCCTCTCCCATATAGTACGTGTGCGTTCTCCATCACCCCCCCCCCCCCTTATCCGCTCTTTGTGTATCTCTTCATGCTTTTTCATACCTGGATGTTTTGCTTTAATGTTGTCCTGCTCTGAGGTTTCTTCCAATTATGGTAGATTACTTTACAAATCTTATCTGATTCTGTGAGAAGAAGCAGCTGCAGTCTTTATCCTTTTTTCTTCCCGCTGACCATCACTGCATTTCTCTTCTGTTGATAAAGGACAGAGACGACTTTGGGAGGCTGTGAAAAGGAGGAAAGCCATGTGCAAGCGCAAGTCCTGGATGAGCAAGGTGACAGACATAGACAGGCACAACACACACACAGGACTCATTTATTATGGTACGTGGTATGCTTGACATTATGTCGCCACGGTGGCGTCTGCCTGTCACAGTGTGGACACATTTCATGTGAACACAATAACTTTAGCATGTCTGTTAGTTTGATGCTAGTCTTCTGTTAAGGCGACTTAACACTGCAGTGGCGATAAATTAGGACAATTCTTCTCATTTCTAGCAACAAAGGACATAAGTCAAGTCTTTAGAGTGCAAGTCCAGACTTGAGACATGACTTGGAAGTTGAACTTTTTCCGGTCCATCCATGCTTAGTGTGGAAAAACAAGAGCACAGAAATCACACCAAATTCTTCATTTTTATTCAGCAATTCTTTGATTGGTTCTGTGATTTCTTTTCAAAATGCAAAAACATCAGGGTACATTCCTTCAGAGAACAAGACAGCTTGACCCTTCACATGAGGATGAGCGCGTCCACACACACACACACACACACACACAAGTCAAGTCACAAGAGTTGTTGACACGCACATTCAGAGGATGCTGCATTCACAGAAATGTTGTCTCGTGAAGCAAAAGGTTTGTCCCTTAAAGAGACAGAACCACATGGGACTGTGACTTATTCACTGTCTTTAAACAAAGGCTGAAAGATAAAAGATGCATAATGAACAGGTAGCTCATACACAAGCTCACTCAAAATTGATACACCTACACACACACTCGGCTCAGAGGAATGAAGTTTGTGAAGGAATAGTGAACAGATGTTGCCAGTACTGTGTGTGTGTGTGTGTGTGTGTGTGTGTGTGTGTGTGTGTGTGGACTGTTCTCAGTGGAAGTCGTGGTGCCCAGAGGACAGTGCTTGCCGTCTATAATTACACCTGTCTGACACCATCCTCAGCTAGAATAATCTGCCTCCTCAGCCCCCTGTGCGTGTGCTGCCATAGTCAGAATCTTTACAATGTTGCACCTCCTATTTGAAACCCACACTCACCAGAGAGCAGTGGTGTTTTTAAAAAGGTCTGTAGCATTATGTCATGTCTGGTCCAGTGTGAATGTGAAACCACACACCGCTTGCTACTGTTTATATCTGGACAGTGAAACATGTGTGGCACTGGGGGGGATTCATTGACACCTCTTATTCACTGACGATGCCGTTTCTGAGTACTGACCTTCGTCCATCAGCCAGTAACGAGTTCACATTGATTTAATTTCCTTCACTGGAATGAAACAATGTTAATTTACTACTCTAGATCCAAGTTTGCTATTTCTATAAGAAAGACGCCTGGTGTGTCATTTGATGCATTCTTATTTTGGGCATTTAAACAATGGTTTCCCTTAATGGCTCTGCACAACACACACATTGTAACAGGTTCAAATTTAGGAAAAGTACTTACACACACACACACACACACACTCAGGACACTTAATCTAATAGTGCTTCCTAATGAGTACTTCCTAACAGCTAAGTCAATCCGGCTGTGTTGTCAGCACTTTAGCCAAGAGGCAGGAAATGTCTCTCTCCCACAATGAGTGTGTGTGTGCGAGCTTGATTTTGGCACATATGCGTAGTTTCTTACTGACAGCATATCCATTAGTTTTAGTTGAATACATTCCACCATATGTGTTGCGCATGCGGAGCATGTGCCTGTAGTTATACTGTAGTTTTGTGTGTGCGTTGGGGGTAGAGAAGCTGCTCCTTATGTCCTCAGGCCCAGAGAAGAGCCCAGGGATCATTGTTTGGTGTTGGTGATTCATTATGCTTTGAATCTTCTGCACCTACAGTGGATTTATTGGCTCTGTAGGTGTGTAAAGGGACCCGACATGCACTTCCATAAAAATTGTAACTACACTAAAGGTCCACATGGGCTACATCGAGACTGCAACAACTGTCCTTGGTTTGCCTTGTGCAGCTGCAGATTTCCTTTTACCGGTGTCTGGTGCCATTATAGCACTGTAGTAAAGCACAGTTATCTTCAAGCAAAACCATTTCCAGTGGAAACGTCCACTTTGCTGCCATTTTTGCTAACATCACAAAGTGACCGAGAATGTCAAACTATTTTCACTGCCTGATAGTGCATGATATCTAGATGTGGGAGAAAGAGAGAGAAAGTGATAAAGATGAGAGAGAGTTCATAATTGAAATGACTGTCTGGTGTCTTCCCTTCATCTCCACCCACACTCTCCAGTCCAGTGTCTCCTGAGTGCAAAGTAACCAGGCAGATAGTGTTATGTTTAAGCAGAATTGCAAACCCCAAACCAGAACACGAAACCCAAACGTTCAACCTACAAAAGGTTTATTGTAGCGGAGTGGTGTGGGGAGAGGATGGCTGATGAATGAAGAAGTCAGGGTGAAGAGCCAGGAATATCCAAGTGGATGTAGGAGCAGAGACAGGCAGGTCAGAGCTGACTGGACTTTAGTCGAGGAGATGGCAAGGTAAGCAAGACACTGAACCCCAAGTTGCCCCCGGTGGAGGCCATCATGGCAACTGCGTCCCCATCGGTGTGTGAATGTGTGTTTGTCTCCCCTAAATGTGTGTTTGTCTGCCCTGTGATTGACTGGCGACCAGTCCAGGGTGTTCCCCCGCCTCTCGCACAATGTTAGCTGGGCTTGGCTTCAGTCCCCCCTGCAACCCTTCGGGATAAGCGGTATAGATAATTAATGAATGAACTACAATTTTACAGCTGAAACACTATTCCACCTTCTCCCTCGTGTTCCGCTATAGGTGTTTAGCGGTAAGCGTCCAGATGGAGGAGACTTGCCCCAGCAGGGCCAGCCGGCCTCCTCCTTTCGTAAGCTGTCTCCCACACCTCCACTGGGCCTGGGGGAGGGAGTCCTGGCCACACAGCCCGGCGGTGGCGGTGCTCCTCTTGACGGGCAGCAGCAGGCTCTGACCTGCCTCATCCCAGAGAAGGATCTGATGCTGTTTGAGAAACTGGGGGACGGCTCCTTCGGTGTAGTGAAGCGAGGAGAGTGGCTGACGCCTGCAGGGAAGGTGGTGAGGAGGGACGCACTTTTAATTAATTTATTTTTCTTTATAAGTTGTGACGTCACCAGGGGCGGCCAGCAGACCGCCAGCTGTGATGCCGGTGTAGGTGCATGAAGAGAACACTCAAGACAACGACAGGTTTCAGTGCAAGATTTCTCTATTTTCCAATTCACCGTAGTAACAATGCGCATCACCGTAGTCACCTCTCACTTATTTACCCATCATTTACCCATCCTCCTCGACTGTCTTTATTCCCTTTTCCCACGTGCCCTCCCCTCCGTGACTTCCTCTGAGTCATTAGTTCATTGGACCCAGCTAGGCAGCCGCCGGAGTCCCGTGATGGCCTGGCTGCTCCTGGGGCTGTAATCCTGACAGCCCGTTGCCATGGCAACCTGTAGGCCAGTCTGCAGCCACCTTGCAGGGACATACCGACCGTCTAGGACCCGGCCCCTCGTGACGTCACAAAGTGTATAAAAAAGGATATTTGTTAGAGAAAGAACAGGGTCATTGCCTCGCCACTACAGCTCTTTGGCATAAAACGTGCACCTTGATTGCATTTTGTGCACTGATGTATGCATAAATAACAGCAGGTGCATGAATCTGTGTACTCATACTGTCTTTATGGTGTGAAAGAGCCCTGAAAGTTTGGAGAGAAAAAAAGGCTGAATAGTGTGAAAACATGTTGACCTGTCATCTGTCCTTGTTTCCAGCTGAACGTGGCTGTGAAGTGTCTGAAGACAGATGTGCTCAGTCAGCCCGACGCTCTGGAGGACTTCATCTGTGAGGTCAACGCCATGCACTCCCTGGACCACCAGAACCTCATTCGCCTCTACGGTGTGGTGCTTACACACCCAATGAAGATGGTAGAGGACACACAGACAGCGCACACACACAGGGAGGACAGGCAGACACAAGCACACATACTGTATATGCAGAGGTAGCTTATTCCTGACTCCCCTGTGCTCTCACTCACACATACTGAACACAAATGTCCCTCTCAGGCACTCCCCCAGGTTGCTTCATGACCTGTTTGAATCAGGGAAAGCATCTGAAGGCCTTTGTCATGACCGGGGAAAGTGATGGAGGGAAGGAGGGAGACAGGAAGGGAGGTGGCCAAATAGATGGAGGACTAAAATTGAGGCTGACATTTCAGCCTTGTTGCTTTCATCCCACTATTACCCTCTAGTTATTTCCTCTGGCGTGTTTTTGATTCATGTTGCCAAATGGTTTTTGGGCCATGTAATGATGATGTCGTTCTCTATAGTTTCTGCTGTTTGTCACATTACATTCTCCTTCGTCTTCCACATGTTCCGTCCTCCTGTACTCACGTCTTCTCCTCTTTTCATCATCAAATCACACCTCTCCTTCTACACTTTTTCTACATCATATTTTCCTCTGTCCGTTCCCCTTTTCACCCCTCCCTCCGTGTTCCGAAGGTGACTGAGCTGGCTCCTCTGGGTTCTCTACTGGAGCGTCTGCGATGTGTCCATCCACAGGGCCCAGTGCTGATCCACACTCTGTGTCAGTACGCCGTGCAGGTGGCCTGTGGCATGGCCTATCTGGAGCAGAGGAGGTTCATCCACAGGGACCTGGCAGCCAGGTAAGGGGCCAAAGAGCTTTTTAAGGTGGACTTAATACATTTTAGCAGCTGTAAAAAGGTAAAAACATATTTTTTTAAGAAGGTGTATCACATTCTTTATGTAACCTATCTTTCTTTCACCATCTTTTTTATTTTTTACTGTTACGTTGATTTATTTATATTGCTTCTACTTCTCCTCCACCCAGAAATTTACAGGCCATTACAGGGAGACTTGGCCCATAACCACTATGAGTCACGGGTTGGTTGGCTGCACAGGGTGGTCTAAGTTGTTGTTCTTGCCCAAATTCGTCATTTTCACTTAACTGTTGACACTATGTACATTCTTGAGAAAACTTTAATGGCTGGTAACAATGAGTCATTTTCTCAGTTAAAGCTGTGATAACATTGTAATGACTACACACAGCTGTTGCAGCAGGCCAAACACTAAGAGGATTTCTGAAGCTGTGGTTTTAAATACTGGACCTTCAAAGTTAGGGTCCTGCTGATTTTGTAATCTACCAAACAGTGAACTGTATTCTTATACCAGGTTTATCTGATGCCTTCAGTTAAAGTTCCTGAGTTGTAGAGCTGCGTTCAGAATAGGACACTATTTAAACCATGCTAAGTGTACTGTGGTTGTCTTGCAACTGGACTGTATTTTATATGATTACATTCTGAATGTTAGGCTCAACTTTGATGCACCTCTTAAATCTGGTTTTGTTTGTCTTCTACTAACTAACCAAAACCATGATGGGATTTAAATGTCATGTTTTCAGTTTAAGTTCAGTTTGGTGATTCTTTCTCCTCTCAACAAATAGTCAACTGAAAGAAAATCATATTTCCACAACAATAAACCCCAACTTTTTTAAAAGATGCGGACTTATAAGTGTGTTAATGACATCAGTAGTATGCCACCTAAGCAAAGGTTTGGGCCAAAGTTCAAATAAAACTCCCAATAATTTTAAATTGTAGGTAAACGATTAAACAATGCTCACAGCTGCACCCCAATGGCCATCAGTCCTCCTTTGCTCTCCAATCTCAAAAAGGTTGTAGTGACTATTTCTGAGGTCATCCAGCGCTGTATAACAAGCAATATACGCTTAGATTAATAATGTACAGAAAGCTGTTAAATATTTGCCCGTCTGTCTTTAGGAACATCCTGCTGGCCTCCACTCACAAAGTGAAGATTGGAGACTTTGGCCTGATGAGAGCGCTGCCTAACAACCATGAGCACTATGTCATGCAGGAGCATCGAAAGGTCCCCTTTGCATGGTGGGTGGACTGAGAGAGCAACACAGTGACCAAAGCTGCAATTGAATGTAGTCCAGGGAGACATATGAGTGGTTTTAGGGATTAGGGTGGGAAGCAGATTTATTTGATTGCAGAATGTTTTCACACAGAAATCTGCAGCTGCATCTGCAATTTTTTCATTCTAATTTTCATTGTCAAATTCTGTGTCAGCGAGCTATCAATCTATATTTCTTTCTACTGTTCCAAACACACACACACACACAAAAAAAAAAACTCTGCCCAAAGTGAGGATTAGCTTTGGACAGATATTTAGATAACTGGTTTAATGCACAGTCCATGTTAAAGTTTGTTGTGCATCCTGCTGCAGGTGCGCCCCAGAGAGTCTGAAGACCAGAACGTTCTCCCATGCTACAGACACGTGGATGTTTGGAGTCACTCTCTGGGAGATGTTCACACATGGCCAGGAGCCTTGGCTGGGCCTCAATGGGAGCCAGGTAAACGGGCACAGAAAACCACATACAGTATGCATACAAAAAGATGAAGTAACACAGGCAGACCCACAGAACCAGTCGCATTTATTTTACATCTACACTGATACGTATATTCTTCACTTGTCCTCTTTCAACTTTTTTTCTCCTTTGTGGGAAAAAAACCCCCTTAGATCCTGCACAAGATTGATAAAGAAGGTGAACGTCTCCCTAAGCCTGAAGACTGTCCACAGGATATCTATAACGTTATGCTGCAGTGTTGGGCTCAGAAATCAGATGACAGACCGACCTTTGTCGCCCTGCGGGAGTTCCTGCTTGAGGTAGGGGAGTTGTCATTTGTGTAACCAAAAGGTGTCTGTCCAGGGTGTTAGATATGAGGGTTTGTTTTAGTTTTACTTTTAACTGTTGGGGATACTGTATATTCCTCAGCTTTCCGTTTGCATACAGGTCCACTAAGCAAAAGACATTTGTTCCCTCAGCAATCCACCATTGCATATATTTGGACTTATAGCTCCACCTAGTGGAGTTACTGCAAAGCACAAACGGACAAATGCCCTCTGCTGGAAGGACTGCGACAAACAGCTTCTATTCATAAAAGTCTGCCATGTTAAAAGTGAGATCACAACACATTTGTGTGTGTGTGTGTCTTTCAGACCATGCCCACAGACATGTGTGCACTGCAGGACTTTGATGAACTTGACAAACTCTCGATCCAGGTCAATGATGTCATCACCATCATAGAGGGGAGGTGAGTGTTGATAGGCTTGAACAAGAAGCCTTCCTCCACATCTGTAACATTTACCTAACAAACCCACCTGCCAACCTCATTACTGATAAATACTGTTTAAAGGGGGAAAATGTACTAAATAATAACAGCCTACAGGTCATTAAAAGTGACCTTTTAGATATTTTGACTTAAGCAGCTCATCAGTGTTAATAAAAAGATATTGAATTTTTATTAAACTGAACGCACTACATTGTAGATATTAAATTCTTAAATGGCCAATGAGATTTATTTGTTGTGGTAATGCCCTACAGCGTCCTGCTTCATCCTCTGTATTTCCATGTCTTCCAGGGCAGAGAACTACTGGTGGCGAGGTCAAAACAAGCGGACCCTTAAGGTTGGACAGTTCCCCAGAAACGTGGTGACATCAGTAGCGGGTTTGTCAGCTCATGACATCAGCCGGCCGCTCAAGAACAGTTTCATCCACACAGGACACGGAGACATCAACCCTCACCGCTGCTGGGGCTTCCCCAACAGGATTGACGAGTAAGGACCAGCTTCTGTTGCTTAACATATAGTGTTGTGTGAATTTCCTACAGTCTGAATGTCTCTTCATCACCTTATAAATATGTCCCATGTTGGAAGTTGTAAAAGTGTGATTAGTTTCTGCCGAGTTGTAGCGATAAACTCTCACCAATGGATGGCAGTAGCACAATATTATAAATGTCCAACTTACTGCAACGTTATAACACACAGGTTAGTTAGATTCAGTATAATGACATTTACTGTAAGTCTGTCCCTCTCTTCCCTCCAGTTTGTACCTTGGTAACCCCATGGATCCTCCTGATGTCCTTGGTGTACACCTCAGCAGTGCTCGGCCCACACAGCTACCAGGACGAGCTAACAGTGAGTAAAAGAGCTAAACCACGCCATAATGGTGACCATTTTTATTGACAAATACCACGAATAAACACTCTCGTATGACCATTCAGCATCCACCATCTCTGGGTTCAAACTCTTTAGTTGGCATCGCTGATCTAGAGCACTCCAGCACTGAAAATGCACTGTGCAGGCCCTCAGTTACAGATACATCAGAAGTTCACATCAGAATCAGATTTATTGCCAAGTAGGTTTTCACATGCAAGGAATTTGCTTTGGTCAATTGGTTCATAACAACTTAAATATAAGATAAGTAAAAATAAGAACATTTTAAAAGAAAGTAAAAACTGTACAATAATATGAATATGAGAGCTGTACATTTAGTGCAAACATTAGCTGTGGATGTTGTGCAGATTGTCTTGGTCCTTACGCTAATATAGCATGTAGTTCCTTTTGGGGGAGGGGGGTTATGGGGGTGTTAGTGTCCGAGTCACAGGGGGGTCCCGGCCTTGTTGATGAGGCCAGCTGCTGACGGGAAAAAACTGTTCTTGTGGCCTGAGGTTTTGGTCCTGATGGACCGCAGCCTCCTGCCGGAAAGGAGTGATTCACAGAGTTTGTATCTGCTCATTAACAAAATAACACTTGTAATTCTCAACTGATAATGATTAAAAGTATAGAACTATAAATGTAAGATTCCACAATTAAAAGGTGCCGCTGTCCTGTTTGTTTACATTTACATCATGGATTTTGGGTTTATGTTTTATGGCAGTGCAGATCTTACTTTGGAAAAATGGCTACCAAACAGCTCGCCTTTCATTTTCCTTAACACTTGCTGGCAAAGCTTTCCTTTGCAATCTGACAGTTGATTCCTGCTTTTTTATTTCACTAATCTTCCTCTCATTGCTGCTGTCTTTTCTTTCCTCTCTGTTTCTCCTTTGCGGTGGCGGTCTTTGCTTTTATTCTTCCAGAGGAGCCTCCTCCACGGCCTCCTCAACCAGCAGTGTTAATCAAGAGTAAGTCTGGTTTCCCTCAGCAGCTCCTCACCCATTGCTCCTGCCCTCTGTGTTCTCTCCTAGCTCCACTCCTCAAAGGTACATCCCATACTTCTTTTTTTTGTCTCTCCTTTTCCCGTCTTTGCAGTGATTCTGTCATCACAGTATTTCCTTTCTTAACATCATCGTCTCTCCACCCTTGTGTTCCTCTAACAGGTGTGCCGTGTCTTTGCTGTGCACTATAGGACTAACTTCGAACCTGGACACTTTTGTGAAGTGTGTCTTGCATTTTGTGGCGTGACATGATCTTAAAGAGCGTGGGCGTTATCACTCTGTAATACCTTTTCATTAAAGAAATGACTGTATTGTGTGTTTGTGTCTCCAGAGCCTTGCTATGATCCAGTAAATGATGAGGAGGATCTGACTTCGACAGGACTGAAGAGATTATCACTTCGGAAAACGGGTTCTGATAAAGGCTTAAAACTCAATAAACCTGCTGCGTGGGTCTCTGCTTCCAAACAGGGGAGTGGCCGGGTTTCAGGCTCAGGCCAGATCCTCAACAGCGAAGTGTCCCTCATTGACTTTGGGGAGGAGTACCCCCCACCCACATCCTCCCCCTCGGTTGAAATTCAGATTCCTTCCCTGGCAAAGAAGCTAGCTTTGGAAGCAGAGAACATCCTAGACCGGACTCCGCCTCCGAGTCCGTCTAGATCGTTGCCACGCCCCCTTCACCCTACGCCAGTAGTGGACTGGGATGCTCGGCCGTTACCCCCACCCCCAACCTATGACGATGTAGCTCAAGACGAAGATGATATGGAGGTACGGTAGGAGGTGATACAGCACATTTCGCATTATATTACATATTATTATGTATTACAGCAGAATGCACTAAAGTTGTAAACCTTCTTTCTCCACAAAGGTGAGCTCCATCAACAGCTCGGAGCAGCAGCATGAAGAGGAGCAGAGTGACGTCAGCAACCCAGAAGAGGCTCTCTCCTCTGGACAGAATGTGGAGGTTGAGGCTCTTGTCTCCAGGGGTCCAGACAGACCGGGCCTGGACGACAACCTCTTTCTCCCCAGCAAGCAGAGCCAGGGCCTGTCCACCTCCTTTTCCCAGTCAGCCGAGATCTTCCAAGAACTCCAGCAAGAGTGCATGAGACGGCTCAATGTACCGACTGGAAGTACTACACGGTCAAGCTCACCATCCCAGAGCTCAGCCTCGTCTCCCCAGACCCAGGAGGGACACCAGCAGAGCGTCCTCTTCTCCAATGAGGACAAACCCCAGATCCCCCCACGTGTCCCTATACCCCCTCGCCCCATGAAAAGATGCGACTACACATCGGCTCGCTGGTCGAGGGATCTCTCCCTGTCACCGACACCAGGCGACACCACAGAGGACGTTTCAGGCCCAGACCAGGACCGGCCACCTCAGATCCCTCCTAGGGACCCATTGTCCCAGCCGGGCTCAAGGACTCCCAGCCCCATGGGCCTGGTAGTGGGCTCCCCCCAGCAGAGAGTCTTCTCTGTCAGCCCCACCACCATGCAGGCTCCCCTTACCTCCTGCCCCTCCACACACACCTATGGCTCCTACCTCTCCACCTCTCCAGGTAAACTTATGCCTACCACACACAGCTTTGCCTCAGATCCTAAATATGCTGCACCCAAAGTGATCCAGGCCCAGGCGCAGGGGAAGGACGCCACCAGCAAGGGTCCCTGTATCCTCCCCATTGTACGTGATGGGCGTAAAGTCAGTAACACCCACTATTACCTTCTCCCCGAGAGGCCCTCGTACCTCGACCGCTTCGACCGCTTCTTCAGGGAGGCAGAGAGCCTGCCTGTCAGTGGAGGGGAGGAAAGGCATGTACGGCAAGCCAACACCGCCACTGTCAGACCCATGGTGGTCAGCAACCAGACGCTCCAGGGACCCACCCAGGGACAGGGGCTGGTCCAGCCAGGGGAGCTGAAGGCTAATTTCTCCTCCAACAATAACAGCAGTCTGGGTGGGCCACGGTCAGGGATGAAGACATCAGTTAGTCTCCCTCGCGTCTCTTCAGATGGGTTGACAGCACTGATGGTCACGGCTTCCTGCACCAGGACAGACGGAGGAGGGAGCTCAGCTGACAGGGTGAAAATGGTATGTCAGAGATTGCCTTTTGCAACTTCTTATTTGAAATACACTGTATAATTTGATTTAGATCATGTGCTGAAAGGTTTTATTTATTGCTTCAGTAATTAAAGTGCAACGCTTGCTCACTGTGCCTCTCGTGATGGATGTCAAACCCCTGCAGTTGGATAGTTTAACCGAAATCTATAGTTGACCTCATCATCTCCTTAATGCTATTTTGATTGCTTTTTTGTTAATTAGACAAAAAGTATGGTCTTTAAACTAGATAGCCATCTGTTCTTAGTTTCCTATGAGAGCATATGGTTCCGTTAATATGAGTTGAATTCATTATCACACAGCTAAGAGCTAAATGAGTACAATGTTCAGGGTAATCCAGTAGGATTGGTCTAAGAAGTAAAAGGAAGACTTTAAATGTGATGTAACAGAGTGTGGTGCAGATTTGATACATGGCTTGCTTGACTCCTCACAGGTGAAACTTTCATTTTCTCACAGGTAACGTAGCTTTTGTATGAAACATGGTGTAGTATATTACATTTGCTTGTGCACTGAACACAAGGGGGCAACATAAGTTCATTTTTATCCCATCCAGTCAGGCCATACTTTGTAGGGAACATTGTGTGTGTGCAAATACTTCTCTGTTAGAGACTGAGAGAAAGAAATAGCAATTTGCAATTTAGTAGCAACTTGACTGCTCAAGACTCTTTAATTAAACAGATTACCTCCCTATTCAGCTTTAATTCATTATCAGAACCAAATTATGGTATATAACATTTTCAAACTGGAGCTGAACTTGTGAAAGCCAACAAGTCCGACTAATTAAATAGGAAGTTCCATTTGAAAATCTTTTCTGTACAGAACTTGGTAGCAGACAAACGCTTTTTCCATTCACGTCGCAAAGGGGGAAAAAACAAAAAGCACAAAACTCATAACTTATTTAAAAATATGCCAGCAATCTTTGGAGACAAAGGCCATATTCAGTTTGGTGTGAGTTGAATATAAAAGACCTAGAGTTTGGTTTCTTTTTGCTGACCAATTGATTCCGACACGCACTGAACCTGATTGAACTGGAGTCAGAATCACTGCGAAACACTGAAGGCTACACATTCTGTAGCTGTGGAGGTTTAAATACTAGAGTAGCACAAATAAATAAGATCAATGACTATGCTGCTGAAAACACAATGTCAGTATTGTTGAAATTTTGACTTAGCTTAAGATGGATGTGGATCAGCATAATTAGTAGAACTCAGAGAAATATAATTCAGTTTGTGAAGCGATGGGGAACTGTTCAAAAAGCTTCATCAAATCCAGTGATGCTTAAATATCTGCACTTGAATTCTTATTGTCAACGTTTTCAGGTGGCACTTGTCCAAACAAAAAAGCTTGGATAAATGCCAAAAAAGGTTCAAGTAGAAGAATTAATTGTCAGATTTTGACGTGTCTGTACATGAGGGATTAATCCGAAATTCATACAGATGAGTTCATCTCAAAGAAAGGACCCTGCGGTGTGTGCAGGTGTTCCTGAGGCCCATCACGTGAAGAAGTGAGGGATCAGAGCCAGGGGAATACACATGTTGTTGGATGCTGCAGAGACTTAAAACTGTCCATTTTGTGTGATTCAGGTACAGGAGACAGTTCATGGTGTCACAATAGAGGAGTGTCAAGCTGCCCTCCAGAACCACAACTGGAATGTCCAGAAAGCAGTGCATTATCTAAAGGTGAGAGCATTTATTAGTACGCTACGAAAAAGCTCCTACATCTGTTGTTCACACCGTGAGTCTAAAGTAATCACAATAATAAAGGTTTTTATGAAGGGATCGTATGGAGCACATCAATAAATAACAGTTCAATGATTAAAATAATAATAATAAAATTAAAATATTTTTTCTTTAACCTTCAGTTAGTAAATAAATTAAAGCGATTGATTAAAGAAATTCAAACTTTATTTTACACTGCTATTTATCTTTTACTAGCTCGTTTTATTTACTTTTTTATATGATGCGATGGCCGTGTGACTATAGCTCAACTGAAACCACTGCTTTCTATACACACAGGCCTCAGCCTTTTCAGCCATCACAGAACTACACAAACTGTCATGCCCTGTCAATCAACTAAATACTGTGCTGCATGTAGCATCGCTGCACAAACTCTTGTAACAGTAGCTCAAGCGTTTTAGCGGGCAAGCTAATGCTAACAGGATTAGCTGGCTAAAGTTACTTGGACGTTCACAGACACGTCTGGACTTTGTGTCATCATTCACATATTGTAGGTGTGTGTGTGAGATATGTTCTCATTCTCATAATGTCAAAAAAAATCTAAACTTCTAATCATTTAAGTTTTAATTTATTAACTGATAACTGATTAACTGGGGGTATAAGAAAAAACTATAAACATCATCTCTATTTTTGATCAGCCGGTTGGAGGTTAAAGGAGACGACCAAGAGCTTTACATTTCTTCTTATACCTCATTTAAATTTAACCAATTGTATTATTTAGTGATGTATTGGTTTATATGTTTGCTGCCTCTTGTGATTTTTCTGTGCGCTACGGTATCAAAGTTCCATATAAACAAAAACAGTTCATGAATAACATTCCAGACATTAAATTAAAAGTCACATACAAAGTCAGGCGCAAATAAACAACAGTAGTCTCACACTTTTAAAACACAAGAGTAAGCCGTCACGCTGAAAGGCGAGCTGAGTTGGTAAAAGTAAGGGCAACAAACATTTGCTGGGTCTAGTCCATCAGCGTAAAGACCCTATGATGATTATGTTGCAGCACTGCAGTTACTAGACGAGAACCAGAGTCCTCAGTTGTAAACGCTGCGGTGCTGCAGAAGGGTCCTTAGAAATCCAGTTCATTGCATGTCATGTCAGGCCTCGAGTCCTTTTCTGTAATAACCTTTTTTGTGAAGAACATGACTGCAAACAGGCAGTCATTCAGAGCTGAATGTAAGTTTTACTTTATAGGTTCATATGTGAGGATATGATAAGAGCAACTTTGTTGAACCTTTAGGGAAAATCAGGTCATTGCTACTGCAATGAGCCGGCTATAAATAAAAGAAAAAGCATATAGACACTCTGATGTGTCTCCAGCAGCAATCAGCACCCTCATAGTGTGGTTGGGGCCACTGTGGCAGGATGGAAGATGTGTTTGGATCGCAGTGGGCACAAGGGAACACTTGAGTGCTCCCTAATAGTGGTGGCAAAGTAGAAGATGAAGATGAATATGAATAATGCGAGCCAAAGATCTAAGATTCAATCAGAGCAACAGAAGCTGCAGAAGAAGACACTGAGCTTCTTTGAAGACTGAAATAATGTTATAGTATGCTCACTGGTGCTGCAATCACACTCGCCTGAAGGAGCAACATAAAGATCTCATCCTTTCTCCCTCTTGGCTTTTTTGAATGATTGTTGTCATCTTTGTTTTCTGTGCATCTCTCTGCAGGTGGAGCAGTTGTTCTGTTTGGGTCTCAGGAGCAGGCCGGAGTGTCTAAAGCTGCTGGAGATGTGTGACTGGAACCTGGAGGTGGCCAGCACTCAGATGTTAGATAACTATGGATCCACAACAAGACAGAGGTACTTACTGTACTGGATTCTGTGGCTTTGTTTGCTCGAACGTAGAATCTATCATTTTTAACAGACTGCACTCTCATATTAATGACTATCCATCCATCCAACTTATTTAATACTTTAAATAAACTGCAAGCCTTACACTGCAAGAACTTACATTCACACGGGTTGCAGTACCGATCGGGCAGGACAGGTTTCACCGAGTGACTCCAGCGTGACGTAAATGTCATATGAATTCTGACACTTGTGACCTCGCTCCACGTGTTGGCCTGAGGTCAATTTAGTCACATTTGTCTGTGGAAAACATGCCATTAAAATGTGCTTCCTAGCAATATGTTATGAAAATATTTAAAACAATTTAATGTGTATCTCGCTTCAAAAGCCTGAAAATTGGAAGTCTCTCCTGCAAGACAATGTAAATACCATTCAAGTCAATTTAGGAGGATTTCGCATTTCATCTCGTGATTTTTTCAATCTAAACTAAAGCTTCTTTATATTTGCAGACGGTGACAGAAATCTCAAGCTGGTGAGCTCTGATTGGAACTTCGTCCTCGGTAAAACATCATCAGAGGAGGTGAACCAGCTCCTGACCCTTCTGATTCAGACACACCTCCAATCAGATGACTGTAATTTGACTGTGGAAGAATCAAACAGCTTTTCACTGAACTAGCACAAAATACCAAACTTCATTATACCTCCATTCATGCTTATAACATGGACAACGAAATTTAGCCTGGGGGGCAAAAGAGGACGACTTTGGTTCCAGTTTTTGACTTTGGTCTGTCAGATATGTGATTGTGACCATCTACCATCATTCAATGTTGTTCTGAGACTAAACATGACACTGTGCAGGTGTCCGCCTGAAATGTGTCACGCACCCTGGGTGCTCAGATCAAAAATCCAGTTTGAAGGTGAATCTGAAGAGGCCCAAATCGGTTAAATACCATAAGGTGCGCAATAACACTTCCTAAAAAAGGTACATGCTTTGCCATTAGGTCAGAATATGCAGAGCAGTTTGACTGAAAACTGGTATCTCATTTAGTGAACCATGTCATGTAGTGGACCATGCCTCTAGCACTTAAAAGCACAACAAAATACAATGTTAGTATTTAATTGGCTCTCCGGGCCACGTTGTGCAGGAAATAATTTGGCCCGTTTCCAGTTTAAAGAGGGGTGGGGATATGATAATGCTGCTGAAAAATGTGCAGGAAAAGAAATGCTGTTAGAATATGAAACATTTAGCCCTTTCTACAACAAAACACTGTGCTAAGAGTCAAAGGTCAAACCGGTCCAGTGTGGAGCTGAATCTGGAGAATGAATGCAAACAGATCAGAGAAGCAGTTTGTCCAAGATTGACTTCTTTTAAACACCTACAAAACTATATTCAAAGGGTGTAAGCACTATGTTCTTCATAAAGAGACATTTATGTATTTGTGAACTAAATATTGCTATATTATTTTAATATATTCTGCGCTCAGAGTCGAGAGAAAACTGCTTTGTCCATTACTGGGCAAAGCGTATATAATAAAAATATTTAAATGCGTCACTCCTATTGCCACCTCTGTCTTCCTACACCCGAGATGTAGTTCTTCCTTATTCCCTTCCTGTAAGCACTTTGCCCACACAAACTCCTGCCACCTTGGTATTTTCAACACGCACCCAGACTACGCTGGCAACTAATAACAGCAATGTCATGAAATTTGCCCCAAGGCAGAGATTGTGCCCCATAATCATCACTTAAAACCACAACTGTGATATTTTGGTCAGCAGCTTCAGGGGCAATAATTTAAAACTGGACGTGTCAGCTCTGGGCGAACTCACTGCTCGACGTGCCAATACACCTTCGTCTGGGCATCGTCACAGTAGAGCCCTCAGCAATGAACGGTTCCAAACTCAGTTGACATAAAACGTTTTTGGGCCTATACGGCTTTTCTCCCATTTTATTCCGGATGCACTTAGTAGGTGAGGAGTCGACTCAAAGGAAGGGACATAAAAGGCATTCCCCAAGCTTTGACTTCTAAAATTCTCTTTTTATGAGGGCAACCAAATGTCAACAAACAATACTTTGCAGAGAATTTATTGTCAACACTCACGATCTCTACGGTACTTCTCTCTACAGAAAAAAGGCCCCTCTTAGCCAACTGGTACCCATCTATTTAAATTACAATATAAATGTGTTACGTCTGGCTTTGCTCCAAACCAGCCGCTCCATATGTCCACAAAAACGCCAGCATGCGATGGGCTGAGCACAATCTGTTTCCGTACAAACTTCAAATAGCCTCCGAAAGAGCTAATATGGAACCACAATAAGCCTGCTGTCTGCCTGGGCAAATTAAGAGGCTTTTTATACATGGTTAGAATATCTTTATAAATGTATGGGACTGATTTTGGATGACAACCTCCGGTGAAAGCTGTCTCCTGTGTGCAATAAGGCTGCTCTAGAACCTGAACCCTCCCACTCTGACGATCCACCAGTGCCATCCAGTTGTGTAAAAAGAGCCTTCACCCGTGTCGTGACGTCTCCTATGCACGGGAAACGCCGTTTTCAGTATGAAGTGTTTGGTGACTCAGTTTTCCTCCCCAGAGTAGGATGAAGTTGTCCTTAAACACTGATCCAGAGTCAGTCCCCCCCCCCGCCGCCGATGTGTTATGATCAAGCTGATTGTTAACCAGTGCGTACGGACAACTTGATGTGGGGGCTGCCTCCACAGTCTGTTCATGTGTTGTTTGTCTTTATACGAAGCTGCTGCAGTTGTATTGAAGGACTGAAGTGAACCTTGTGGTGTTATGATCAACCCAAAGCAACGTTCTCCTGTTGTGGTGTTGAGACTCTGATGCTAGAAAACTCTGTTCAGTTTAGTCTTTGTTCACCAGATTTCTTTCTTCAGAAACTGTCTGCTGTTTTATCTCATTTACATTGTTTTTGCTGTTTTTCCTTCAATTCAACTTGCCATTTCCTCCCATGTGTTTTATTTGAAATACCTGCTGTACAGTAGGTTTCCATTGTTTCTCTCTTCCTGAGTTGATGGAAATGTTTAAGAGAAGTTCATGCTGCCGAATTTATATATGTATTTTTTATTAAAGAATGGATTATTTTTTACCCCTTTTTCTTCTGTTTATTCATCCTGTTCCTGTCACTTTGGTTAACTGAAGTATCGAGTGCTGCTTAGGGGATATCATGCTGGATTTTGTTTTTACTAAATTAAGACATGCAAAGGAGCGCTGTGTGGAACATAACAGCTAATTATTATGATGAGATAACTTCTGCATTAATTAAACCAATTATCTTAGTATTTAATATTAATTAACAAGCACCACATTAAGCCTCTAGAACAGCAATCTGTCTCCATATGAGGTTTTGTCACTTACACTTTTCATCAACTGTATAAAGTTTAAAGTGCTGAAAAATGACTCAATAGATTAGTCATCAACAGGAAATTAACCGACAAACATTTTGATTCATTTGTTAACCGATTTGACTGCTAGTGGAGCTTGTTCTTAAGCTCAGTGTTGCTTTGAGCTAAAAGCTAATGCAGTGAGAATGTTAACTGCCGATGTGAAGCAGGTACAGTATGTTTACCATGGTCACCATCTTAGTTTAGAATGTTAGCACGCTAACATTTGCTAGCACTAAACACAAAGTACAAGTTAAAACTTGAAAAGAATGAAGGGATCACACAGTGGCTACAACTGTATTACTACACAACACGTGTACAAACGTTCAGGCCATTCTGTCCAATAGTTGTTGAGATATTTAACTGAACTTAAGATACCAATCTGCTGGTGGTGCTAAAGGTAAAGTCATGATTCATTGTCTGGGAACCATGAACATCTGTACTAAAATCTCATAACAACCCATGTCATTTGACCTGATGGTGGCTCTAAATAAAAAGTCAAACCAAAGCCATTAAGATTAATCCTCTTGGTATCACGAATGTCTGAACAAAAATCTTATGGCAATTAATGTAATATTTGTCGACTGATGCAAGGATTTGCTGTTTTTCTTAGTTGATGGTAATCATTGTAAATTCATTTTTTTGATATTTGAACTGCTATTCGGACACAACAGATATGAAGACGTCACCTTGGTCTCTGGGAACTTGTAATTAGTACTTTTCACTATTTTTAGACATTTTAAAGATTAAAGGATTGATAATTGAAACAAAAAGTAATAATTGACGCATTAAAACGGTAATGAAAATCATGGTTAACGGCAACCCTAAAAGTGGCATACACATAACCAGCTGTGCAGTGGATTCTGGTACACGGTGAGCAACTTTATGAGTAACTGTTGAAATAAGTAGTTGGCCAACCACTTATTTCAAAAGTTACTCGTGGCCTTGTGATGTGACAGATCTGCATCAATTAGGCTGCGTTTGTGTTTGTGGTTCTGACGCGAGACCTCGATCCCTGTGAGAAACTATAGCCCAGATCTTGCATGTGTCGACTGTATTGATCCTCACAAACATATTGAGAGATTAGTCTGAGAAGATGGAAAATCACAAAAGAGCTCGGAACCATTAATCGTCACAGACAATATTATTCTGTGATCACATGGTCATTAAAGGACTCCACTGAAAGCTGGTTATACAGTATATATTAGCGGATTATGGCATGTTTAAACTGCATTTATAGATTAGCAGCAGAAACGAGCTGCAAAAACACAACATGGACACATTATCACATTTTTAAGTTGATATGGCGAACTTGTTAGCCTCACTGTTCCTTATTCACACATCTAGTAGATACATGGCAACATTAGCATTCATTTGGAGTCGGGTTCGTGGCGACTCACAAATGTAAATTCAAATTTCATTCTCTTTTAGCTCTGTTCTGGTCTCCACCAGCCTTAGAGGGAAAAATCTGGCTTTTAATGTTCAGTACTTTCTGCTACAAAATCAGTAGCTTTTAGCAGTGAAGCTCCCCTTAGGTAACTGAAAGCAATGTTAGCCGTGATATAAAGTATGTTACTTTCTTTAAAACATTACTGAAAGATAGCGAAAGCCACAGTTACCAGTATGCTCACTGTGCTCGTGAATTAAGGTAGTCATGTGTTCAATATCTCCATGTACTTGCGGATTATTATAGAATTAAACTCAACCTTCCTAACTATTTATTACCTTGTTTCAATACGTGGTGTCCATCTCCTTGTAACCCACAACATTAACGTATACTGAAACAAATCTCCTTTAAGGCCTTAAAACACTGCATGATGTCATCATATATGCTGTGGAGCAAATCCTATCATTCGAGAAAATGAGACGTGAACGTGTGAACGTCAGCTGTGAAGTGTTTAGAGAGCCGTGCTGTTATTGGGCTTCTGACGGTGGTACGTTATGTGCGTGTTCCCTCCGCCGACCTCCACTCATGAATGTAATTGGATTTATGGAAGTGCCGATACACGCGCATACATAGACGATACGTACAGGACAGGTGCATGTGTGAAATGTGTGACAGAGATGGCTCAGACGAAGGCAAACGAGTAGGCGCGTGATGGCATTACTCTATGACAACTTCAGGATAAAAAGTCAGATTTTCCACTGCAGAAGTCGCTGTCTGTTAATTGAACAGGAGTGTAACAAAACACTAATTCAGTGGCACAAATATCAATTAGTTTGTATTACAAACCTCCTAGATTTTGGAGTAGATCCAACTGGTATACTGTTCCAAACATATACTGTGTGTGTGTGTGCATTAAACATGCATCTCTCTGAATCTACAGAGGAAAAAGGATGACAAAAACTTTAGAGATACAACCACACAGAGGCGATTCTTGGCAGGGGACAGCAAAGTAACGTGAGAGGAAACTGCTCCTAGAGGGTAATAAGAAAAAGAGAAATCTTAACTTTTTAAATAAGTACCAAGCAATGGCTTTAAACCTCGGTGATATTAAACCCTGAAGTGAGCTGTGGAGCTGCACATACGGGGAGCTACATTCAAGTCGAGACTGCAGTACAAACACAATCTCACAGCAATTTTATGGTTTGAGGAGGACAGTAGGAGACAAAGCTAAAGCCTGTGTGTGAGCCTCTTTCATCTCTGGCTGTTTCCCTCTAGGTTGCTGCACTTACAGTAGAAATACTGTATGGCTTCTGCTGGTGTGAAGATTTCAAGGCAGGTCCCATCCAGGTTTATTCCCAGTGTGCTAATTACTGTAATACCAGTTTAAACGTCACCAAATCACCAAAAAAATTACTACATTAAAGCATTTAAATTTGAAAATTGCGATATCAGAGATTGCTAGAATTACTGTAAACATGATGTCAAAAGTTGAGCCTAAATTTGGAGGTAAAGGTACCCTGTGAAATTTTATTCTAAACAGTAATTGTTACAATCATCAAGAACTAGCATCTGCTTTGCACCATCAACCAAAAGGGGCTTATGTGAAATGTGGTTTTAATTTTCATAAACAGCAGCATTAATAAAATAACCAGCCACGGGTCCAGTCACTTCCTTTTTACATATTTTCATTTATAGGTAGTAATGATGATGCTGATTATCACAACCATTATTATAATTATGCTCAGCACTAATAAAAGTGAACAATGAAAGATAGACAGATATTAAAAAAAAAATACTAAAGACCTTTAAATATTTATTAATCTAAATACTCTAAATATTGAGACAATTAAGCAGTGATATTTTGTATGAACTCCCTGTATGCTGACTGTCTACTTACATATCTTGTGTATTTTTGTCAAATTGTGACACCTCTACTAAAGCTGCATCTGCTGCTCTATTAATAAAACAAAATCTAAAAACAAAAGACTTACGCTCAGACAGACCTGATTTATAAATCAGTCTGAATCACTGATGTTAAAACATTTAAACATTATTTGTATTCCAGTGTTTGCTGGCTGCGTTCAGTGCTGTCTGCCAGCAGAGGCAGGTGTTCATCAGGCTCAGGAGTTTTAAATCAGTCGGTGCCTTCAAACTAAGTTCCTTGATTACAGTTGACTTCGAGTGATTAAAATGTACCTTCTGAACAGTGGTGGAAGTGCTTTCTGAAACTTTCCTTTAACTGGCACATTGAACAGCATTACTTTGTATTTGTGTCTACTCTTTTGGTCAATGAGTGTGTGTTTGTTGTGAAAAATGTCTATATACATTTACTAGGTTCTGATTTTCTTTTTTTTTTAGGGAACCACTAGTCATCAATCTGCAAACTGGTCTCCTCACCCAGACAATTTCACGTCCTAATTTTAGCTGGCATATACATCTCACCCCCAGGCAAGAAATGATGAAATGGGATGCTTATCAGAGGGACACATTGCAGAACTGGACACCAGACATCCCAACTCTGCAATCTTCATTCCTGCAGATTTGTGCTAGAACTGGTTACCTTTACAACCTGTGAGCACAAAATATTAAAACTTCCTTTTTTGTCTGTATTTTTGCTATGTTACGGGTACATCTTGCCGGAAGCAGTTCTGACCAGGCAGTTATTCAGATTGTGCCGTCAGAATTTCAATCAAGCCAATCCAATGTGGACCCCAGAGGAAACTGAAATGTTCGGAGACTGCACACTAGGTAGACTTCACAGCTCTGCACAGCCACACTCTAGGTTTTCTGTCCTCTCAGGAAAACCCATCTTCATGTGCACAGAGCATCACATGCAATAATCTTCCATCGACAGCTGCCGCCACTTCACCATCGCTGAGGAAGACGAGATCACGACGGAAACAGCACAACAAGACGAATGCTGAAGGCCTACGACACAACATCAACCAGCATCTCCAGTCTCTCCTGTCCACAGGCTTCAGTTTAACTTCATCTGCTGGAGGCCAGTCGAGCTGACCTCAGTTAAAATAAAGACATAGCAAGATTTTCCTGTCTAGTGATACAGACCTGCCCATCAAACTCTACAATTTTCGCCTACATAGCAAAATTGTCAGTCAGAATGGGCCCTCACACCAAGACACTGTTCCCTATTGTATGTATGAATCCTGCTTGCTTACTACATTGGCGACACCTTCAATCATATGTCAGGAGAAAACATATTGCACTGTCTCACAGATAGGAGGCAATTTTCAGAGACATCTGACACAATATTGTAACAACACTGTTGGAGTTTGTTACAGAATGAGCCTTTTCTTTTCTTTAAACGATCTCCATTACCAAGTAATGGCCGATACTGGCCTCATTAAACTGCGCCTACCTCTTGTGTAATGTAATATATAAATTCTTAATAACCCCAAATGACTCTTCAGAATGGAAAAAACAAAATGGGAACAAAGCCAATAAAACATCTTGCTTCACTGCTGTGGCTGATCTTCAGTGGCCTGTTTATGCTCTGCCATCTGTCCATTTGTTTCTGTCATGAACAGAGGAGTATAGAACAAAGCAGCACGGTGCAGCCTGCAGACCCCAGCTCACCTGGGCCCAGTTTTTGATGTTCAAGCACTAAGATTATCAAAGTTCCTCTAAAAGCAACAGAAACAACCACAGATGTGGGCAACAGAACAGAAAGTAGTCTGGTCTACTCGTGGCCTGTAGTACAAGAAACTGGCTGGCATTGAGGGGACCGAAAGCAAATGTAACACAACATAGAGTCCCCCCAGAATATAATAAGAGCAGGACAAGATAAATGAGGAATAATGTGAAAATTGTATCCACTATAAGAGAATGAGTGATTAAACTTATATTCGACCCGAACTCAAACTTTTGAGAGCGAAGCACTTTTCCCCTGCAACCTTCAAAAGTGCATCTACGTCTAAACTTCTACAGAAGCGTCTCAAAACACCAATGCAGCATAATCAATTTCTTCACTGGCCATGTGTGTGGTTTCCAAAATATGGATTCCATCTGGGTCCTCACACATGGCCCTCTAGCATGCAAGCAGGTGCGTGTGTTGGTTTCCACTCTATCCTACATACACCACTGGGTGTATGAAGATAAATTATTGGACAAGACAAGCCATTAAAGGGAAACGCCGGTATTTTTAAACCTGGGCCTTTTAGCACATTTTAAATGACTAAACCATTTGTTAAAGTGTAAGATCATTTTTGGTTCAACCAGAAACAGAAGGTCTTGCTCGAGGAGAAGTCCCACTCTGAAATCTCGCGAGAGGTTGGGCTGTTGCAGGAAGATGACGACGCTAAACATGAGTCGGAGAGAAGAGTGGTCTTTCTCTGTAGGGAGCCTTTCCATAATGTTGTCAGACACTCCGAATGACAATCTGAGTAAGAGACACATTTCCTTGTTTTCAAGATGATGGGACAAGTGGTTCTCTTGAGGTGACCTGATGACACCAGCTGAAACCAGGTTGAGCCAGCGTTTTATGGTGATGATTTTAAACCTGCAGCCTGTCGCAGCTTTGTTACCATGAGCATATTTTCCCGCTGAACATTGGGGAATGCACAGAACGAAGCAGATGGTAGTTGTTGAGCATATTGCTTAGATATAGTAGATTTTCAGTAAAAACAAATTAAAACCCACAAACCAATCAACCAGCTCCCTATCTAACTTCGTTCAACAGAGCAGAACAGATAGAATGTGACACACTGTAAAACTCATATTTGCAATTTCTAGTCTCAACACCATCCCCTTCCCATCTGAAAAGAAAACATAATATAACTTTGTCAAACAATTACACTCTGGGGAACTTCTACAATGACTCAGAGTGAAGAACAGACCTCCAGGACTGATGCAGCAGTTTTATGTTTGTTTGTCTGCCCTGGGCTTTATCAGTTTACATCACATTGTTGCAGTGGTGTTTCACTTTGGTTGCTTGCAGCACACATACTCCCGTATGCCAAAATGATTGGCCGACTGCAGCGATGTCATCGCTATTAATTTGAAATTGCCCTGTAAAAGCTGTTACATTTCTCACACGCACAGAAACTAAGCAGGCGTTGACCATAAGTTTGATTGTTTTCTGTATTTATGGCTGTTGTTATTTCTTTTGTGCATACACACACACACACACACACACACACACACACACCATTAGAATGTAAAAATCCACAATAAAATAAAATGCTTATAATCAGCGTGTGGAATCAATAAAAGTTTAGTCACTCACAGGCACGATGATCGGGTCAATCAGGCACCTGACACACTTGAAGAGCTAACAGATCTCACCTGCTGGGTGTCCGGCATGCTGCCTTGCCCATGGGGCTCTGGTATCGATCACGTTCTCTGTTATACTGCACTACAAAAACCTCAATTCGCGGTCTGTCTCTCTCTCCCTCCCCCATTAGTGCAGTGAACAGCCGTCAGGGATGCCCGGGGCTGCTGGGTAAAACAGTGAGCGGAGCTGACAGGAGAGAAGGAGGAGAGGGCAAGAGAAGAAATGTAGCAGAGTGATGAGAGCAGAGAGAGAAGTCCAGGTAAACTGGATGGAAGTATGGTCTTGCCACGAGGACGTTGGTAGTGGTGAAGAAATGCATCAACACAAACACAAACACACTGTGCTCTATGCAGTATGTGCTGTGTCTATAGGCAAAGATAGGGAGCTGGACGTCTCTGGGAAATTTGGGATCTGAATGTACTTTCTCTGCAACTTTTTTCTGCTCGGACGCCTACCCTTTTCAGTTTTTACTCAGACAGCTCACTCAGACTTCTTTAAATTGATATAGTGGGTTTGACAAGTCAGAAATATTTTTGTCAATGTGGGTCTGCTTTTTGTAAGACAAATTAGATTTTTCCTCTCTCACTCCTTTATCTACTTTCCTCTCCTCTTCCCCCAAATTCTTATTTGCTTCTTTCAAAACCTCAGTATTGACTCTGACATCCTTCTCCTCCTCATCATCACAGCCATTATTATCAGATTTTGCTCTGCTGCCCAAAGTTCACCATGCTAAACCTTCGGTGGTATCTGCCTGGCTTTGGCCAATCAAATCGAAGGGGGCGGGCATCACGGGTCAGAAAGAAGGGCTATGGAGGAGCTGACAACGCTTGTGTCCAAGGTACTAGTTTCTTGGGGAATTGTTTATACGACGCCAAACTAGCTTGCACAGCTACTACTACGGCAACCTGCATGTCATTGCAGCTTTAGCCTGTAGCGGCTGCAAAGGCGGATTTAATTGGGGATTGCCGTGTGTCGGTGTGAAACGGCCTTAAAGAAAAGCTGATGATTAACATATCTCCAAATTGTTCAAATGTTTAAATCCTTTTGTTGTCACGCTTTTTGAATTGAAAAAATAAATGCCAGTGAACATAACACAGAGTCAGCACAGTCAAGTGCGTGTGAAAGTTCACCAAAGCTGAAGATGACGCAAACACATTGCACAGATTAACTATAACACCCACTAGTCGTGGGATTCAGTTTTCGTTTTGGAGATTTCTCCATTTTAAATACTATTTCTGAATTCATGAAGTAATCTACAAATTATTATTTTGAGAAGTTGTAAGACCTACAGACTCTTGGAAGGCAGGTAGAGAGAATATGACACCTCAGCATTGATGCAAGACTTTGTGTTGATAACACCTGAGTGTGTGTCCATGTGCATGTGCTTGCATGCTAATAAGCAACGTGTATGCGCATATTTGATGTGTAATCACCCGATGCCACTTTTTCACCTTTGAACAATAATTATTTTTACTGATATCGCTTCAAATGCAAATGTCATGTTTGCCGCTCGCTGACTTTCAGGTTTGAAAAACAGACTGCAATAGAAAATAATGAAATAAGCGTGACTAAAATTGGAGTCTGGCAGGATTCTTCTCCCTCTTTGGCCTTTTGCGATCTCCCAACATGAAAGACTTCCATTTCACCCATGAAAGATCAACAATTTGAAAGTGATATCTTACTTTTTTTCCATTGCGTGGTTCAACATGCAGCGCAGACAGCTCACCTTTCTCATCAAAGGGGAAGGGAAGCACGTGGTCACCTTTGACAAAAATCTGGTGGGTAATGAGTTCGCACAGACCGAACTCTTTTAGCACTAAAGACTGATGCTGTCTGACCAAAATGTTGCTGGTTTTGTCCTCAGCAGAAACAGGAAGAGGCTGATTATGCATCTATAGCGCCCACCGCAACTAACCAAGTGCCCTTGAGAGAAATATGGTTGTATAGTTGTGAGTGTAATAGTGTGTGTTACCAGAGTGAAAGAAAAGGTTTCATTTTCTGCGTGTAATGTAATCATCATACCAACGTATCAGCATGCATTAAGTCTATATTCAGCTGCTGCCTTACTTTACCTCAACTGACAAATGCACAATGGTGTCATGGTGCCTATTAACGCCTGTAAACTGCTAATATTCAGTCACATAATGTTCCGTTTCTGAGCCGTTTCTGTTGTGAACCTGCTGTTAAAATGAAACAAATCTTCTCTAAGTTCACAATATGCCTGCATAACCATGGATGCTGTTACCCTGAAAATGTATTTATACTGTATTTCAGTGATTCTCAGCCTGTACCCCAGTGTGATTCCAGCACCAGGTTTTCATTCTGACACATTTCTCTGTGGTTCCAATCTAAATCATGATGCTCAGTACATAAAATCTCTCTTTTCGCAGCTTTAATTGTTCCTGACACCTGGAGCACATGTCCTTGGCTAAAGGTTGCGATAGCTGATGTATGATTCAATATGAGATGTCATTTAAAATCAAGTCATTCTTGAGGCCTCAGCCTCCCTGTTGAGAAACGTACACCGTTAATAATCTGTTATGCCCTTTGCAATGCAGGTGCTGCAAAAAAACAAACAAAAGGCAGGTTCATTGTGTCCGTTTAGCGTGGAAGCAGTGAATACACACACAATGTTGTTAAGACTGTATCCTACTCATGTTGCGCTGCTCTCTCTCTCTCTCACACACACACTTAACCTAAGAGTTCCAGACCTCACAGACGAGACAGAGCCGAGTAAACATGTGAAATAGAATTCTAATTTTGAGAGCTTTTTACCCAGGAGTCCTCCCCGCAGGATTCCCACTGATACCATAATGAATGGCTTTGTGTTTACTAGATGTGCTTGTCTGAGTGTGTGCAGCAAAGTTCAAGGCACAGAGACTGTCACTCCTCGGAACCCCCCCTTCTGACTGTGGATAATTAAACCTGGTTTTGAAGAGCGGCCGTGCTATTATTTATTTACTTGTTTGTCTCGCATGATACATGAGAAGAGAGAAAATAACAGGGAGGCTTGGGGTGGATTCTGCCCAGCACGGCACATTCAGGGCTAGTCTCCGAGTTAATGGAATAAGAGAATGATGAGGAGAAACGCTGAACTTTCATATGTTTTGTGTGCGTCGCGGCTGCACTTCCAGTTGTATACAAACCATATCTACTGGTGTGTTATCAAAGGGGTTTCGGACTTTTGTCTGTAAGCAGTATTAAAACCTGTGACTCCCTGATGTCCTGCTAAACAATGACGAAGTCCACGACTGAAGTCTGAATCAGAAACTCATTTGGCTTAGCAGGCCTGCCTGCAGCAAAGAAGCTGCTAGCTTAGCATTGTAAACTTTCTCTCTCTTCAGATATCAGACACTGGCCCAGGTCTCTCTAGGGTTGTCTACAGGAAGGATCATGCCAAGACCGAGTCTTAGCAAACATATTTGAATTTAAAAAGCAATGAAAAGCAATCATTTGTAGCTCAGATGACTAATATACTCCTTTTCAATGTTGTTTTTCTTCATCTTCAGTAGGTCAGCCCATTTCCCCTACTAAAATTACTATTGTGTAATTATACTGAGGGTGCATATTTGATATCCTGTCTTTACGAAACTAAAAAAGACATTTTGCAAAATGGACAATTCATGAACGTGCATATGCACGATATGATTTTGTGTATTTTGTGTACTATAAGCCACTTTCAAGCATATACTTATAAAATTATGACACTGTCCTCCCAAGAAAAAAGACAGCATCAGTCATTTCAGCAAATGCAACTATTTGCAAATGCATCATGTGTGCATTCAAGTGATAAAGCCCTCTGCCTCCTGTACCCTCCTGATTGGGAGTGAAGGAGGACGTTGGGTGATGTTATTATAGAGACACAGTCTACAGAGGGAGGTGGTCATGGGGGATAGATAGGTCAACAAAGAAAGAGACTTTGCCACAGTGACTTTTTCCACAAACACCATTTGTTTCCCGTTGACCCAACCATGACCACAACTTATTTTAAACAAAACCACAATGTTTCCCTAAAACTAAAATTTCCCTTATTTTCATTTATATAGCGCTATATCATAACAAAGTTATCTCATAGCACTTGTTCATATAGAGCAAGTCTAGACCAGCTCTATATAGACCTAACTGTTCCCACCATGAGTAGCAACAGTAGCAAAGAAGAACTGACTTTTAACTAACAGGCCGAAACCTCGAGCAGAACTCTGGGTGGGCGGTCATCTGCCTCAACCAGTGAAGAACAGATGTACATACAGACGTAAAGCAGTGGTAGATATAATGGTATTGATGTTAACATTAATAAAAACAATGGTAGTAGCAATACTGTTATTAGTAATACTAATATCAAGAACAGTAACAGTAGTAGCTGCAGCGACTGTTGAGCAAGAGCCAGGGGGCAGCAGGCAGGCGGTCCGCATCCACACATCCAGACTCCACAGATCTGGAGGCAGAAACACTCAGCAGACAGCAGCAGAAGGAGAGAGAGAGGGGAGAGAAAGGGAAGCAGTCGAGATAGATAGAGAGATAGATTTTAAAATGCCAATGTTGACAGGTATGACTTCACATGCTGTTTTGTTCTGGCCGAACACACAGGCAGAACAATTAAACACATTCGTTCTGGCACACCGACACACACACACACACACACTCTCTCTACATTAGTTTTAGTTAGTAAATGTTTTGGTTAGATTACTTGTGTGTTTTACCTTTTATTATTATTTGATAGCGAATTTAATGTACAAGAGTGAATTTTGCCAACCTCTACTATTCAGAACTCCTTCAACCTTTACTAAGAGTATTGATATGGTCATTTTGATTGTTGTTATTAATTTAATTTAAGTTCCAAATTAATAGTTTAGTATACTTGAATTATGAGACTGATTTATTCATTAATTGGCTATCTATTTCTTTTCTTTAAGGGTGGTGCCCCGAGGTTAATTTATTACAATTTACAATTATTTAATGTAAACACTTTACTACTGATAGCCTGAAGGGAAGTATAATCACTCTGCTTCATCTTTTTGATACCACAATTAATGTGTTAACTGTATAATTTAGGTGCCACTTTGAGGCTATTAATTATGGTTACATATTTTGGTGTCATATAGCCATATAACCCCTACATTATGACCCCAGTCTGTTGATACGCTGTGATTACTTTATGGTGCTTCCACAACGTGTGTCCACAAGGAACAGCTCAGGTTCTGTATGTGCTGAAGTGTTCCTTTGTTGCACTGCTGAACTGTATCCTTCATGCACAGCTCCCATGGTAAACCATTACTGTTAGACACAGCTCCCACTCTGGGCGTGTGATCGGAGTGGGGGTGGGGGGTGGACGACGACACATGAAATGGGACTTCAACTTCAAGCTCCTGTCACCGTTATGTATAAATAGCTTGCTGTGTGCATTTTCATGGCTGCTGTTCCTGTCAGTCGCTTTGTAACACAGAGTAATGAGCTCCATTTCATTTACTGGACAGACAGCAGTGTTGGGGGACGTGAAGACGTGTTACAAAAGGAACCATTGTTACCCAATGCTTCGTTTGCCAGACACAGTGGTTTCTCCATTTTAAAAGCCTTTTCTCTTGTAACGTTAAAAGTGAGAAAATACTATTGAATATAATGAAAGTATGCAGTACATCTAAAGTACACTTCCCATTAATGCAGCACAGATGCATCAAATCCCCTCCTGACAAGCTGAAATGGCTCCCTTTAACTGGAAGATTGGATTTTTCTCTCCCAGATGGCTGATGATGGTGGATTGCTTGGAGGTGATCAGTACCAGTGGATATCAATATACTATAAATCGATGGTCAGTAACACGCACACAGTCCATCTGATGATACATTGCTTGGTGAAGGCATCCTGGTACTGTAGGGTCAGATGTTTCTGTTAATATAATTGATCAGAATTCTTGCACTCAAGCTACATAATAAATTTGGTTCTGTGCGCCTAATATCTGACTGCTTTTCCAATATGCCTCACACAAGACAATTGATTTCATATAACAACCTAGTGGGTTGAAATCTGGCTAATGTTTATTATCAGGGTTATAATAAAGTACTTAGAGGTACAAAAATAAGTACAAAATAAAGGCTTTTTGGAACCATTTGTAAAAACTGCAAAACTAATATTTTGAAGCTGCATTTGGCAAGATATGAAAGGAAAAAATTATATTATATGTATATTATTCCTTTAAATCCTTTAAAAATGTAAACTCCTTTTGACACTTTTATAACCAGACACTGTGTTATGATGTGAGCACAGCAGGCTGAAGATAAAAGCGTATGCCCTGCTCCATAATACACTGCAAAGTATTTACTGTAGAGTACACTAGTGGTGTCGTTTGTGGAATACAAGGACTAACATGTAAACCGTGACCTTGGAGAATACTCGGTTCTGACTGGTATCTGATAATAAAGCATGCCTGTCAGCCAAACAGCTTTGTCATGCATGCTATACTGCACATCATTACTGTGCAAACGGCTTATCTAAGTGCTTCAAAATATGACTGAACAATAATTATGCTGCTTTGACATGTGTGTCAAAGCAGTCTCGTCTCTGCCTTGTTCCCCCCCCCACACACACACAGTCATGCACCTGAAGAACTCCATTTACATTATTGCTTTTGAGAGGTGACGGTAGGCAAACTATAATTTCCATGAAAATATGTGAAAAGTGTTGAGCAGACATCTACCGTCCTCTCATTCAGAACGACAGCGGGTATGCACAGGAAGTGGGTTTTCACGCTGAATGGCATCATCACCCAATCTCTAGAATATGTCACTGCTTAACACACAGTGATGCCACCGTGAATCTGGCTGAGGAATGTCAAGTATTCATATTTCGGCAAGCTGTGTTTTTCCAAGATATACCATCCCTCCGCAGCCTCCCAAGTGCCTCAAAGCATTGTTCTCAGCAGAAGATATAAGTGGAAAAGGTGATTCTCTCTCCTGCTTTCCTTCTCTCCTCCCTGTTTTTCACAGTTAATTAGTAATGCATCATTTAATTACAGAATAAAGACATAATGATCTTATGATTGTATGGGACAAGCTCCAAAAAACCTGGACTTTACACATCCCATAATGCAACTTGAAAGCACCTGTCATTAGATGCTCCCTGCCTTGTAAACGTCCATATGTTTCAAATTCAGTGCCCTTAGATTGTAACAAAGGCTTGCTGTAAAACACAAATAGGACATGAGGACAATACATTAATACATTAGCCAGATCCAGTCCAGGCATAAAAGGACACATGTCAGCTTCCATAATCATCTATTTCTATTTCTCGGCTGCTTCCACCTATTGATGGGTGAGGGCTGAGGGCAGGTTGATATCCTGTGACCCCGTCTGCTTATGATTGGGATGAGTGGTAGGAAAGGTAATCCATAAGGTCTATGTCTCTCCAGGTTACATTATTTTTCTCCTCCTCCTGTTCCTGCAGAAATGGACTTTTGCTGCAATCATATCTGAGAGTACGTCATGTCCCAGTGGACCATACATTCACTCCCAACACGTGGAGGAGCCAGACCGAGTGCAATGAGGCTTGAACATGTTTCCAGGCTACTGTATGCAGTACAGGTCCTATCTCACACTGAGATATACTGTATAACCTGTGTGCTGGTTACCTTCTTCAGTCTTTAGCCGTATTTTTCAGCCAGAAAAATATAAAGTCTGTTTCGAATCACTGTTGAAGAATGTCTTTTATGGCAGCACACTGATAGATGAGGTCAAATAAAGACAGAAAACAGGAAGCGCCATTACCCACTCCTTTGGATTTTCATGCGCAGCATCATCACTCGGGTGTCTGCACATCTTAGAAAAATCACCTTTGAAGTCCTAACTCTGGATTGATCCTGCTATTCAACCTGTCCGCCAGTCTCGCACCTCCCTGCTTTGGAGCGATGTTATCGATTCCTTTTGTCCTGCCCGTGTGTAACTTCGCCATTAGTAAAGCAAGTTTGGATTTTGCTTTGGCAGGCGCCCTGAAAACAAGTCACGGCCAATGCGTGCCGACCATCTGAGTGATTGCTGTGGAATGCATCGCACATAGACCGCCCTGTCCTGACCAAAGCCCAATTAATGATAGCAAACAAGTCACTGATCAACACGAGCGCAAGAAAAAGCAGCCAATCAGTGAAACATTTTAATTGATTTTCAAAAGAAACCAAAGGCAGAAGAAGGCGAAAAAAGGGAGAATGGTGAAATGGTGAGTAAATAATGGTGAATAGCTTACACTTAGGTGCGATGACATGCCATCCTTATTCCTTTCCTCCAAAATATACCAAAAGGTTGCCAAACCGCATCGATATATCTGTTTATTATGAGAAACCAGCAGCTCCTACACTTTGTTCCTCTGTCACCCCCACACCCCCTTTCTCCAGGTGAATTTCCAAGATATGCTGAAAGAGAGGGTGCTTGATGAACGGCCGTGTGCTTCTTTGACGAGGTAAGGAAACATCTACACCACCTACACTGGCCTTTTTATAGTCAGAGCAGAGCAGTTAGCCGACATGTCTGGCCTCATCTTCTCTGAGGGAGGACAATTAAGTGTTCTCTACCAGCGTGAAAGAAAAGAGGAACAGACTCAGACTAATTTACATTTGTACTATGACTGTACATGAGTCACATTAACAGATTCAAATATATTAATTTGATTCACCAATACATGATTGCATTTATCCTGGAGAAATAAATGCAACCAAAAAAAACCTTTACTGCAATGTGCACCAATCTATTGATTGATGAAATGAAAGGAGGAACCAGGTCAACAAACGGTTGATAATAAATGAGGGAGTTTTCAGAACCACGTTGTGACCGGCCACATAATGTAAGTCCTGGCTCAACTTTTGCAGCAACACAGTGTCCTTCGGCTTCGACAAATAAAATATGTGCAAGACAAGAGTCTGCTTAGAGTAACTGTACCTGTAATTCCTGGTAAATGACTGTCTACCATTGTGATGAAAGATAAAACATATGCAACCATGATAACTGTTCTTTTATAAAGTGCTGTGCAGTGTCTACGAGTGTTACATATTTACACATTACACAGTTAGATTGTTATTGACTGCTGCATTAATGAGCAAGCAGCCCTTTACTGTTGAGGTGGAGCTAGTTTTTACTACAGTTTGGAACTTGAGTCTAGTGATTTCCGATTATGGG
The DNA here is from genome assembly GCA_036023855.1 of Gadopsis marmoratus. NCBI lineage: Eukaryota > Metazoa > Chordata > Actinopteri > Centrarchiformes > Percichthyidae > Gadopsis > Gadopsis marmoratus. Next base: position 104,627 of record JAVQJF010011227.1, read on the forward strand.
AACCGGGCTCCCTTTGAAAGGTTCACAAGATAAAACTGAGGAGTCTAGATGATGAATGGATTCGGAAAGATAAAGAAAAAACTGAAGATCTGCTACACACCTTTCTATTTATTTGCTGGACTTTTCTCTAATCTTTGCTTCTTCATGCCATATTGGATCATTTGACAGTGAAATGCACTTGTTAAGAAACAACCTATTGTGATGGCCAGTGGAAAGAAACTGAATTAAATGAAACCATCTGAGAAGTTTAGAGGGGAAATGCTAACAACTCAGACATCTGAAACTTTTTATTAGTTTAAAGGTATTGATGATACCTCATGGCATAGTTTGGTATCAAACAGCTGATCAGAAATAACTATCACTATTTCACATTGGTCATAGACGTCAGCCATTTTTTTATAAGAAAATACATTTGATATATTATATTAATTATTGCATTTATATTTGTTTAAATCTTGTAAAAATGCAAAACTGTAACACCTTTCTGCTTCTCAACGTGAGTGACAGCTAATCGGTTTCCTCAGCTGACTTCTCACCAGCATGTGAATCCACCACATGAGCACTTTTCAAATCAGTCCACGTGTTTAATGAGAACACCCCACAACAACATAAGTTTGACCAAAATAAATCCAGACACGATGCTTGCTTAACTGGCTCTAAGGCACTATTTCAAAGTGAAAGACACTTTAACTGAACCTGAGCGATGCTGCAGCCTCTTCTGCCAAAAAGCACGAATGGCTGATTAGAAAGTGAGCTACACCCTCTCACACTTTGTGGTTGAAAACCAGAATTTTCTCTGCATTCGTCACTCTAAAGACTACTTTTGAAAAGAATTGGCAATTCAATTACTGACTATTAAAAGGATATTATATTATATTTTAACAGGTTTAAAATGACATTAGATTCTTGCTTCTGTGTTTTTCACTGTGTGTTTAAATGTACAAAGCAGTGAGTCAGACAAACAGTAAATGGGAGGAGCTGTTATAAATAAAATGGAATACTGTTCTTCTTTAATATTGGTTGTGATTTATATCACTCCATCTGTAGTCTCTTCGTGAAACTGTTTCATTGGCCTGTTACACTGTTCATTTACCACCCTGCTCCTAAACAAGTGTTTTTAGACACACTGTTAGTTAGCATAGCACATAAGAAATCATCTATCTTTGAGCTTTCGGGGCGTCTTATATTCATGCACTACCATCAAATGTGCACAGTGTGCCGATTGTCATCCATCAATACAGGTTCAAGCTCATACTTCTTGGTGTTAAATTACACTCGGCCAGGTAGAGGCAGCATTCACTGTGCGAAGCGTACCACGAAAAAGATTCTCCGTGCACGCGTGTGTGTATAAATGCGCACACACCTTCCGGTAAAAAGAGACATTGGGGCAAAAGAGGCAGACAGTAGGTGAGCATTAAGACACAGTATTACTCAAACAACACTCTCATAACAATATCGCTGGCAGCATGTCGTGTGTTGTACTGAAATTAATCTTTTTCAGAGTTTGTCCGAGGCGAGAAAAAACACGTCTCTGTCTCTCTGTTTGTTGGCACTTACAGATCAGCCTCACTCTTTACTGATCCCTGTCCTAGCACTCACACTTAAAGTTCATACAGTTTCTTCCAGGTCATTCAATTAAAGATGCAGACAATCTTAATTCAGCAGAAAAAACAAATGTTCTTGCAGCTGAAAACAAAACTGGCCTTTTCAATCCATGCAAATTATTGTAATCAACGTTAGATTTCTGAATAAAATTGAGGGAGGAGAAAAGAGAGATTTCACACTTTCAGTGAGGAGAATGCATGATTAGCAGCCTTTCTAATAATTGCTTTCTGTCATGCCCTGCAGTTGTCCTGCCATGCCGTACTTGACAAGTAATGTGTACTCCAAGACCAATAGTGCTGCCGTCTGGGTAAAGGCATCCACTTTCAGCTGATCAAGTCAGATCCAAAAGCAGGGAGAGAAAACTCACCAGCCTGCAGATCAAAGACAACATGCTATGAACCTCATTACCCCTCATGGCCAGAGGTTCACTGATGTTGAATGGTCTTTTTAACAAAGGTCACGTGTCCTCGACTCCAAGCAACCTCACTTTGTTTCTGTAACTACAAACAGTTTTAGATTTTGCAGCTTCTTCAAAGCTGGTCAGCCATGGCTCAGGAGGTAGAACGGTTCCTCCACCAATTGCAGCTAAATACAGGCCCTTCCTGTGTCCTTGAGCAAGACACTGAACCCCAAGTTCGGTGCATTTTTAAAATTTGACTACATCCTTTTTCTTTTAAAAGATGTCTTCATGCAGCAATGAAGGCAGGTGAGAGTGAGAGTTGGAACAAAGTAGAAGGCTGCGATGACGAGGGAGAACACTCAGACTCCAAGTTCCAGATTGGGAACGTTCTGTTGAATCCGCTATCACGTCAGTATTAAACAAACTGGACGTATATTCAAGAAGGGAAACTCTCAGTCACACGTTTTGTTGTGAGGCATTTTGGTCTGCGCCTGTTGATAACGACCCTTGGAAATCAAAAATGAACCGAGAGGTTCCAGTCTCATTTGCATTTGTGAACTGGTCTGCCGATGTCAGGCTAGCTGCTCCCAAGTTGCCTAAAAAGAAAAAATCAGTAATGCAGTTTTCAGTCTAGATACATTCTCAGTGTTAACATTCAAGGTAGGGGATCATAGCTCTGCTAGCAGGCCACGGTCCTGGACTCTCTGGATTGTGTTACAGGAATACTTCAATGTTTTGGTATATATGCTCACTAACGTTCTTTAGTGAACAGAGAAGATTAACTCCAATGTCTTATCTTTTTGTAAAAGGTTGGTTACCCTAGCTTAGGAAAAAGACTGGAAACATGGGGAAGAAAAACATGCCTGCCAACAGCCCTAAAGGTGACTAAATAACACGTATCTCATTTGTTTAATTATCACAATTTTTTTTCCTTTATCTCCAAGCCCTACTCGCTAGCAGGGAGCATCAGTGAAGCTAACGCCCCCTATTGGTTAGAAATTGCACAATGCAGTTTTAATGCATCTTCAGATGTGTAGGTAGGAATGACTCAATATATTAACATTGAGCTCAACATAAGCTCAGTTTTAATGTCACAGACGTTTGTTCTGCCCCTCTGCTGCAAGCACACCACATCACTGTAATGAGGCCACCCTTGTACTGGTTTCCAGTCTAACCTCTGACCTTCAGGAGAATCTCAGCTCTCCTCTCTAATCCACACACTCTCTAACCTCATTACAGGTGCTGAACATGGTCCCGTCTGGCTCACATAAGCACACAAATGCTCGGGCGAATAAACACCATTCTAAAGCCACAAAGTGAAAAAATACTGACAAAAATATTGGATTCATTACTGCAACCTCACTTCATAGTTGCAGAAAATTAATCAGCTGTTGGCAGAATAAAATAATGTAACTTGATTTGAATATTTTTAGAAGAACTCTAGGAAAAAGTTGTCCAAGGTTATCGATGTTAGTGTGTCCACAGCAGATGAGGTAGACGTTGTTTCAGAGTGTTTTTTAAATATTTTTTATTGTAGCCCGAGAATAAAATTCTAGAATCTAGAATCAGGTGTTTATTTTACATAATGTACTTAAATCTCATCTGCAGTAATCACCCACCAGCAGTACTCCTGAGGAAGGGAATAAAGCAGTCACTATGGCAACCTCCGAGACCTGCAGAAGTGCTTAGTGTAATGGTCTTACATTTGGAAATCCAAAACTGGTTTCAGACTGACAAAAACCTTGAGGAGTGCCAACTTTCACAAAACAGAAGTTTGTTATTTTCTCAAGGGACAGGGAGATAGTCAAGAGCAGCACCGTCCAATAACGTGTACGCTTATGAGTCAAACAGTCAAGCTCTCTTTATCTTTTTTTTTTGCCAGTTTCATCATCTGCATTTCAACTTTTTGTCTGCTCGGACCCGTTTGATCATTCTGTGCATCTTGATGCAGATCTGGTGGGGCAGTGCAACTTAAAGTTTAAATTTTTTGGGCAGGAAGTTTGGTCTGCGCTTGCCTATTTTTCCTAATGTAAACACACTTTCTTTAGATTTATTCAAAGTCACATTCCAATCAGCCGATTTACGTGGAACAGATTATTATGTGAGTGGAAATCTGTACAGTTGAGTTGACATTTGGCACATGGGCTGTGATCTCGTCACACCCTGCAGTCCAAGCTGATCACAGCAGTCCACCTGGACGCTGAGACAATTCCCTGATGCAGAAGATGGTTACTGGCTCACACATATTAATATGACAAATTCATAGTTTGAAGCAGAAAATTCCCTCTTTTAAAATGTTATGCAGTATTGATCTTGTAGCAGATGACCGTTAGTACATGGATATGTAAGACAATAGTTCAGTTGCATAAACCAAACAAGAGCTCAGCAGTTTAGGTTAGACTGATAAAAATAGTAAAGCTGAATATGAGGTATGTGCAGAAAACGTTAACTCCTTTCATATCTTGTGCGTGACAGATATGATGCTGAGATCCCAATATAAGAAGCCAATAGTGCAGGTAAATAACTGCAGGTATGTGAATGGGCTGTGCTACAACAGCTTCATTCACAATGAATCCCAGTGCAAATACTGCACAGCTAGGCAGACGGCAGCAGTGCAGATTCTAGCATTCAGCAAACACCACGACATGGCCCACTGTACGAGCACATCTGCAGGACAAGAATTCAACAGTCAGCAGTGTTTGCAGCCATATTGCTTACAGCCCTGCCTGAACAGAGCGGCAACATCACGTGCATCTATAGCACGAGCAGCGTTTTCTGACCTCGGTGAAGTGAAGCAGCACTCAGAGGAGTCACAGGACACTCTGCTGGGAGCAGTAGCAGGTAAGCAGTGCAACTTAAAAACAAAGCTTAAATACAGAGCCATATTGCAAGAGGTACATTTGTTATATTTTGTCATGACTGCTTGCTTCTGTTAGTGTTGATACATATTTTTTTGAAGTATAGCACACTTACTAGTGAACAATAAAAAAGGAACAAATACAGCAGTGAAGAAGTCTGTAAGATGTGTACAGTATAATGGTATCAGAGTCCCATGCAATGGTAATGTAACTTTTATACTTTAACTATATACCGCCCAGAAATAAGCCAGCAACTGCCTGGAAGGAAGGAAATCAACCAAAACATTTATGGTCTGCTAAATGGTCAGCATTAATGTAGAGTATATGCAGTTTGTAGTTAATGTGATTCTGAATGTTAAAATCTTAATAAAATAAGACACAAAGAGTGGAGCTTCCCACTCTTCTGCCCAACAACCCATCAGATAGAGAAACTACTACTTAGATCCCAGTGGGAGTTTGCCACGGTGATACCGGGGCTTCCTCTCGTGCATTCTGCTCGTGTATATCTTGCATTTATGTCCTGTATATCCAGAGACATTGTGGCCCTTCTTGGACTGATGTGACGGGGTATCCACACAGACGGTAAGATTGAAGAAGTGGGTTTGAACACATTCATCATATACTTTGTGTGTGTTACAGGGCTAAAATTACCAAATACGAATAGCTGAAGAAACCCTTTCAATCACTTCAACACTATGGAAGTTCCTGTTGTGAGTTTATCACGCTTCCCCCTTGGATGACTCAATCGCCTAATTAATGATGCCCAACTCTATTAGGGGTTGTGCCCCCGCCTGTTTACCTAATAGGCTTTTTCTCCCTCTTTCTCACCACCTGGATGTCTCGGCCTCCTTGTGTCCCTGAGGATGTGATTAGAGGTCTCTGTGGTGCGGGTGGGAAATCACTTGTGTTGCTGCTCACATGTCTATAGTGACAGATTTGGCCCAGGACTCGCTAGCTGCTAAATTACTCCACTGAGCTGCCCGGGTCCCAGGAAAAGGTGAGAAGAACAAGGAGGAGGAGAGGGGAATAAGCAGGAGGAGAGGCCGGAGATAGATGAGAAGCTAGAGCAAAGGGACAAGGAACATGAGGCTGATGGAAAGAGGCACACAGTCAAGAGGGAGGGAATACTGCTAAAGGAGATTGTAGAGTAGAGGAAACGGGGTGACAAAAAAATGAGGGAGAGAATGAGAAGGAGATATTGATAAATTGATGTGGCGCCTTGGATGGGGATATAGGAACAAGCATGAAGCATATAGAAGGAAAAAGGGATCAGAGAACAAAGGGAAAACGAGATGATAAATATAGGAAGACAAAGAAGAACAGAGGATACCTGAATAGAAAGCTCTTAGAGTCTGTGCAACATTGCGAAGGCTGCAAAATCCTCTAACTGTGCTTTATTTCAATAAGAGAAATGGCTAATGGTTTAAATTTCTTATCTGGATCATTGGATCAAAATCTTCATCAAAATAGACAATAAAGTTGACAGTTCCTAAATCCTGTTAGGGAGTATTAGGCTTTTGCACAAGTGTAGTGTCAAATTTTAAATCCTGATTGTTGTTGTTATTGTTATATAAATCTAACCTATTATTTGTCTATTTGATTATATGAGAGGAGAATGGGTTTCTACAGATATTGGAATCCATTGTAACTGTGTGAATTCAAGCTAACCACAGCCTCCATGCTCAGTAAAGGGACGAAGTACACGTCTGTAGGGGGAAGAGTGCATCAATAACTTATTTTCACTTTAACTTCACCCTCAAAGAGTTTATACAGCGTAAGCATATACTCTGTCCGCATATTTCGTGAGTTGCAAATCAGTGAGCATGTCCCAATAGCGTCATCAATTTAAACATCCTAAACAGCTGCTTTTATAGCCATCTGGTTGAGCAGCAAGAGCATTAATTCTGAGAGGCAACTGCTTTTTGTGCAGCTGCTAATGAATGCAGATACTGTACTGTAGTAGAAACAATTCCGGAGGCATTTCAGTCATAACGTGCCATGATCTCCTTTTATTATTGATGTGGCGACGGATGGGAGATGGATCTGTCTGCATTTCTTCATATCTCCAAAAGACATTTAAAATGCATTTCTGGCATTGTAGACATTGGGAAAGTTCCCTGACTGACCGGGGAAACCTTGTCACGGAGGTGGTAACAGGCAGAGCTGCTCAGGGGCTCAGTGGCTAACAGTGATGCCTGTGTTTTACTGGGCTGCTCCCAGATCACATAGCTTGTGTCTATTGTGAGTGTGTGAGAGGGGAAATGCGTATGTTCAGACACTGAACAAATGTACAATAAAGCAATGCATTCATTTTTAAAGTAATATTTTAGGTTACAGCAGCTGTAAGTAGTAAGATAGTTAGCCTGGCATGCTAACAATTGCTGCTTGCTGCTCAGGCGAGGGGTTCAGCGGACAGTCAATGAGGCATCCAAGTGGCCCAACGGTCTAAGACACAAACCATGTAACTGTGACATCAACTGGATGCAATATGGCCTTTGACCTTTGTCACTTGTCAGCGTCCTCTCTGTCTTCCCGTGTTGCCTGTCACTTGGCTTTTAAGCAAATTGATAAAAGGCAAAACGTTTAAAAAGAATGAAAAAGCTTTTCTCAAAACAGCAACAAAGTGACTCAGGTGGTGTCAAAACCAGAAAACTAATGAATCCTGCCAAATCAATGTCAAAGAAATGTACAGAGGTTGCATTTTGTATGAACATGTTTTCAGTTGTGGTGTAAGAAGAAGACATTCATATTTCAAATGGTGACTTTTCATGTGGGGACAAGGGGCCTCACTGCGCTTTGGTTCATTAAAAAGGCCCCTTCACAGAATTTGTTTCTGGTCTTTAGCAACAAAGCTGTGCGTACTACTCCGTTATTTTATATTTTATCATGAGGCTATTAATCTCAGCACCCAGTTGGATGTACACCTCCCATGACAAATGGCTTCATTCCTTCACTGCCAAATAACAGTACAGCCTCGCTGTAATTTCACACTCCCCAATAACTGTCATGTTTATTAAATGACAAAGGATCTCCCTCAGGTAAAATAATGAATAATTGCATCACATTGATATCTCACAGATTTGTTCTTCCTAAGCTTGTCGCTTTGAAAGCTGCTGTTGATCTGTGATGTTTTGAGCCCTCACCGGGCCTTTTATTTCCTCCCTCGCTTTGCTTCTCATATTGCCGGTGACAAAGAGTAATGACTGTTAAATGAAATGATGCTTCAGGAGGGACTTTGCTCCCGTGAGTGTGCAACTGAACGCGCTCCTGCATGCCAGAAGGATCACTTGCACACCTCCCTGATGACAAATTGAGAGCTGTGCAGCATTTTAATCAGCTCACTGGTTCCGTAACAGTAACATTTCATTTACATGGGAAGCATGATTGTCTCATGCAACTGTGATGTGTGTAGTGCTGACTCAGCACAGGCATGAAGGCCGTCATGCTGCCGGGTTACTGGGGGGAGACAAAAGACACATCATGTGATCATATCACTCCTGTTTGAACTGTTCAAGTTGCCCATTCATTTGAAATCTGACCATTTCATATTGTTGCCTGTGGGAGATTACCGCCTTACACTGTGGCCCGTTCTCCCCTCCTCCCCCTGCTTTGTAATTGCTTTCCTTTCTCTGAACATTATCAGCCACTCAACAATGGACACAGCCACCGGGGGGCGAACAGGATCACAAGGCCTTTTGTCTTTGAGCAATAAAAGCAAATGACAACGCTATATTATTGTACAAATTACTAGGATGAAAAATCACCTCTGCGATCGTTGTCTTCTGATCTCTGCAGTAATTAGCGAGCCTACTCAGCTTTATTGTGTGAAGGATTGCATATGTTACTTCTGTCTGCCTTGCATTCCATCTAGTTTCTAGACCAGCGCCACTCGGGGCTGGACCATATGCCAGCATGTGTTGCATGCTTGTCTCTTTTTATTTTTTGTTTGTCATTCTTTTGCTTTTGTGATAATTTTCATTTGTAAAGCATTTTTCATACTTTCAAGAAAAATGCCAGGCAAGTACAAAAATAAAAATAAATTAAAATAAATAAATAAATAAATAAAAATGCTCACTGTCATCTATTCTCTAGTTCTCTCTCTCACACACACAAACTATTTAGGTTTATCGAAAAGATGCGATCTCATAGATTAGGCATCGCGGTCATTCACTGCTCACTGTCTGGAATTCAGTCTCCGTGTTCCTCACTGATTTTCTGTAGATTGGTGCTTCATCAGCCTATAAAACAAGGGTTGGATCATTTGAATTGGGAAAACTGAATCCTCATTGGTCATTTGTTATCATTTAATTTATACTATTTTCACCACACTTATATTTTTCACTTTGTAGCATTTTAGACGCATTCAGCTTGTGCAGAAATAATGTAGCTGCTTCAAGAAAAACAGAAAGAAAGACAGAAAGGAGGCATGCTGCCCTCCATTTCCATCATTGATCTTTATTTCTGTCAGTTGTTTCAAAATGAACCTAAGACTTGCATTGTAAAACTTTCCAACCTGCCATGCTATTGTTAACCTGTGTTGCTTTAGGTACAGTGATGTAGCAAAAAAATAAACAAAAAACTGCAGTGATTTGACTGAAAAAAATGAGATTCACCTCAGCAGCTTGTCAACTGATGATTCAAATAATCAGCATTTAGCTGGAAGTCGTACTTTGGATCCCCAAAAGCCCATAACTGCAACTGGCAGAGGACGCTGTTCAGCAGCGGTTAATTTGTCTCGCTTTAATGCAAGGTCACAGTATCGACAAGCTGACTTCAAGCAATATGAGTGATTGTGTCGACCCATGTTTCCAAAGTAAAAATGATTGCTTTTAAGAAGCTCGTTGAAATCTTACATGGTCCGTATTTAAAAAGGATTACAACGAATTTGCCAGAAGTGCTGCATCACAAACATGACAAAGCTGTTCTTTAGTTGACACTTTAGACAAAATAAGCGAGGCAGAGAAAGTCAGAAACTTTGGCCCAGCTGTTGTCAGAAAACAGCACGTTATAATTAGAGTATGAGAAGGGAAAAGCATGATTCTCACGTTTATTTTCTCTGTAGTCTTCAGCAGTGCCATTTGAAACTAGTGTTTTTGCCATTGTTCCCTGGATATAAATGGCACTGCAATTATCCCACAATATACCATTAAGGGCTCTTGCTGTTGGGGGTTGATTCTGACTGGAACAGTAAATTCTACATCCAGTATACTATAGAAAGATGTATCTACCATAGTTTGGCTTTAGTTGTGTCTTTATGCCAACAGAATAAAAGTGCTGTTATAAAAAGGTGGCACAGGAGTCTTGGAACATAATGTGGCCCACCGAAGCTCCAAATGTTTCTTCTGTCTGATACACATGCATAAAGAACTGTTGGGTTGTGACATGGTGCCATATCATAATGTGATGGTAGCTCTTGAAACGCACTGAATAATATGTTTTGATCTAGCGTGAAAACCTGCTTTTAGCACCTGGCCCCACACGGCCACACAGACTACAGCCGATAGCCTTTTGTTATTTGGTATGTTGCGGACATGAAAGGGGGTTCAGCTGACAAAGCTTTACCAGACACCTCATGAGTGATGATTAAAAAGAAGGGGGACATGGAAGATGACAACTTTCTGATGAAATCTGGGCGACATTAGTTGACCATGTTATCAGCCATGAGTTGACAATGAGAGAGGCCGGACTGAGAGTACAGTCCAACGATTTACTGTTGCCTCCGTTATCTGGACATTTAGACTTGAGCACTGGTACGTAAGCAAGCTTTCATTCATACGTCAACACTCCACAAATCATACTGTAATCATCAGTTGCTGTGTGATGCATATTTTCTTCATGAATGGCTGCCATGTCATACGCTCTATAACTGTACACGAATCCTGCACAATCTGCTGTGGGAAACAACCCCTTTAGGCTACACTGACGAATCACTATGTTTTTGCATGACGTTTTGAAGGACAGAGACAAAGACGTGATGGTGGAAGGGTTCAAATGTTCATTGAGGCACAGGGAGCAGCAATAATCAACTTAGATTTGGCAAAAAATGCAGTTAAACCTCAGTTCAAAGCCACATCATAAGGGACAACACAATTTAACAATATGTGGCGTGTCAGCTTGACCATCAAGAGTGCACATGAATATAACAATATTTAAATAATTACGTCCACACAGTTGTTCTGGAGCTATGGCATTAATGGAGCACAGTTAGTTCCTGCTGAGGACAGCACTGATGTCAGACTAACATCAGCTTATCAGCATCTGTTTGGCTACCAGCTGATTAGTAATATAAAGGGCACTTCACTCATAACTGTGTACTTATCTTGACTCGCCAAGAGCCAACGTTCATGTAACTTTACAGCTATCTTTATAAAAGTACTGCTATAATGTTAATGGGCGATTAGTTCTCCCAAGCAGAATCCTTCATTCAGATTCTTTGAGGGCTCCATCAAAGAGCAGAGCGCTTTCCACCAAATTCAACTGTATAACCATTTGCAACAAATTGCCAAATTTCTTTAACAACAGAGCTTAAAGCTTGTGTTATATTTCCCTCATGACTGACTGTCACCCCTTCAAGGGTGGCGGTGGCTCAGGAGGTAGAGCGGGTCGTCCCGGTGTTCAATCCCCGGCTTCTTCTGTCCACAAGTCAAAATGCCCTTGAACCATAAGTTGCTCCCGGTGGAGACCAGCACCTTGCATGGCTGCTTCGCCTCCATCGGTGAGTGAATGAGAGCAATCTGTAAAGCCCCTTAGGAACTGTGAAGGTTGAAAATTTAAGGTCCATTTAAGGTCTATTATGAAGGTCAAATGGGGGTCAAAATGGGTAAAATAACACCACATCCCATACCATGAAAATCTGCTGTCGAATGGCTCTCTAGATTGAAACCTTCGACCACATCTCAGTCAGTGGCACCGCAGCAGGTGATTGGACAGACACGCCCACTGTCACATGACTGATTGGGGGTGGGGCACAGTGTAGTGAAGCAGCCGTTTCCTGCCTTTAAGGGGATTTTACATAAAGGTACACGCTACCTGCCACAGCGCATGTCTTTGCACAAATAATACTGGATTTTCTAGCAAGTGTTGATATAAAATCTGGGATGTTTTCATTCGGAGTAGAGACAGAGACAGAGACAGAGACAGAGACAGAGACAGAGACAGAGAGAGAGAGAGAGAGAGAGAGAGAGAGAGAGAGAGAGAGAGAGAGAGAG
>JAVQJF010011236.1:0-35922 GCA_036023855.1 Gadopsis marmoratus
GAGGGAGAGAGAGAGAGAGAAAGAGAGGGAGGGAGGAAGGGAGAGGGAGGGAGGAAGACGAAGAGGGATGGAGGGAGAGGGAGAGGGAGGGAGAGGGTGGGAGAGAGAGAGGGAGAGGGAGGGGGAGAGAGAGAGGGAGGGAGAGAGAAAAACTGAGAAAAAGGAAAATCAGAGGGAGAGTGAATCTCGGCTCATCCTCGGTTTCAGTCTGTTTCACTCTCGATCCACCCACCTCTCTCGCTCTCTCTCTCTCTCTCTCTCTCTCTCTCTCTCCTCCTTGCTGTCTGTGTCTCTCGCCCCCCTCTCTCTCTGGTGCAGTCTCAGTGATGTATGGCTGCCATCACCGGAAATAATGACTCGTCTGCCCGTAATCTTTTATTTCACTACAAGGCTGAGGAGGAAGAGGAGAAAGGAGAAGAATTGAGAATGAGGAGAGAGGAAGAGGAAGGGGAAGAGGATGTCTTCCGCTGTCTCGGCATGACAATGTGGAGGAAGAGGAAGAAAGAAGGGAAGGAAGAGCAGAGGAGAAGGAAGTGAGCAGTGACAATGTGGAGGAAGAGGTGAAGGAGGAGGGAAGAGGAGAAAGAAGAGCCGCCTGTATGTGGATGATGAGGTGGAAGATTAACTGTCATCTATGTAGAGGAGAAGCTGGAGGAGGAAGAGGAAAAAGAGGGGGAAGAAGAAGCAACTGGAGAAGGTGGAGACGCTGTAGCATGTAGCATCGAGTATGAAGAACATCACGTCCAGTGTTGTTTTGTCTTCACATTAACACAAACAGTCATCCGACCAGCGCTGACGTGTGCACGTGCACGTGTGCGTGTGCACGGTGACGGCCGCCCTGCATCCTGCGTCCACCCCCCCCCCCACAGACCTCAGTCTTTTCCTGAAGCCAACCAAGTGGTTTCTGTGTCTGAGCCGGTTTTGTTGTTTCGCTTGGTTGCCGTGACGCTCACATCGCACACGTAGTTCAAATCGATACATCCTGAGCCTCAGAGGTCATATTGTATAATCAGCAGAATAACTTTACATGTAATTAAGATGATTTGATAACTGATTGTCCTCCTGAGAGAAACGTGTGATTTTGGACTGTTTCAACCTCCTTGATGCTATTTCCTTAATGCAGTAACTATATTTCCGTAACAACGTGAAGAGCACTGCCATCTCTGCCTTTTTTAGGTTTTGCATTATTATTAATTGTAAGCAGTTGTGGACGTGACCTTTGAGCTGCATTTCATTAGCGAGAAACTGAGCCATCAGTCATCGTCGACTTCCTGTCGTGTCGTTCCAAAAGCAGCTCAGCAGAGTTTAAAGCTGCTGCTCGCTGCTCTCGTTAACTTCGTCTCCTTCGTTAAGGAGCTCTCTGCTCGTTAGGCCGCTCCTTCCTAATGGGCCGTCTCCTGACCTTGGAGTTTTGGTTTTTGGCAAGGCGGCCTAACGAGCGCGCTCAGAGCGTCCTGTCAGCATATGGAGGGGCCGGCCGGGCGTCCTGGACCAGGACTGAGGCTCCACAGGAAGAGCTGGAGCTGCTCCAGGAGGAGATATCCCGCCAAAATAAAGAACATTGTTTGTCTTATTCTACTTTGTTCACATTTATGCTCTCATAGCTTCCTTTTTGAATCTCTTTATGTTCTGTCTCTTCTCTTGCTTTCTCTCCATTTGGTTTTCATGCAAAATAATATTATTTTCCTATATTTGATCATTTTATTCATGTTTTGTTGTTTGCTTATATTTAATTATTCCTCACGTTACTTTCCTTTTTTCCTGTTTCTTGTTTTATTTTTTTTTGTATCTCATATATTGATTCACTTATCTTATTTTGTTACTCCTTCATGTTGAATAAAGTCAAATCTTATTTCTTCCACGTTACAGAAACACGTTAACATGTCACGTCCTCTGAGCGTCTGTCCACAGGCTGCAGGTCAGAGTTCAAATGTTCCACAGCACAAACTGTCAGTTGCTCCTTCAGGAGGGTTTAATTATTCTTTCCTTCGGCGCCGACAGGCTGAGTGGAGTCTGTCCGTGCACGCCGTATGGCGAGCGAGGACACACACACACACACACACACACACACACACTCGGGGCTATGTGTGTTGGCAGTAGCTGTGGTGTTGTGGGTAATTTGGTCAGATCTGGCAGAAGTTGTGCCAACAAGGCTCAGAGCCTGCAGAGACCGGACAGGAACTGATGACCTTCACACACACACCAACCATATGTTTGTGAGTGTGTGTGTGTGTGTGTGTGTGTGTGTGTGTGTGTGTTCACTTTGCTTTGTTTTGTTGCTTTAAATATCACTATGATGAGAATTTGATGCTAAGAATTTAAATGAATACACACACTCATTCGCACGTCTGCGGTTGTTTGTGTTCCACATGAAGAAGAAGCACAGAAGAAGAAGACGAACAGTGGACTGAAACAGTGAAATGGACCTTTATTAAAAGAAACCCGAATCCTTTTCGTCAGTGTTTCTGTTCTGCAAAATGTATCTTAAATAAATATTTTCATTTGAAGGATGAATCAGGTTATACCATACCATGCTACTCATTCTGCCATCATGGGTATTATTAGTAGTAGTCTTTATTAAACAGGGACCATGTTCACAAAACATGAATCTCAAAGTGAGAAGAGATGATTTGTGCCAGATTTAGCTGCTAGCTCTTTTCCATCTGCAGTCCCTGGGCAGGTACACACAGAACAATCATCAGACAGCAAAAACATTCATTGATATGCAGCACCATTACATCGTCTCTATCACAGTAATAGTTAGCAGGCGAATGTACAAGCACACATCAGCATATTAATACCAGCGGCACATTCATCCAGTGCAACTACACAATTACAATTCATTACAATTAAAGATCTGAATCCCAGTCAAATTAACGTTGACGCGAGTGGCTGCTCATTATCCAGTCAAAAAGACTGAAAGTTTTAAAGTCATCTGGAAGCACATTCCAGTGTTTGATGGAAGCTCAGACTGTGCGACGGCCGCAGCCTCAGAGCAGATCGAGAGGTTCTGCTCATTTGTTCAGAGCCGAGCTGAAAAGAAGCCGAGGTTTTAAATAGAACTTCTGAAAACACAAAGAGGCTTTCAAAAGTTAAGAGCCTGTATTTGGACATTATGTTACAATGATGGTGATTTAATGATTTCCTGTCAAAAACCTTGAGGGTTGTTGGCCAGCAGGATATGCAATATCATAGCATGCAAAAAGGTTTTTGGTGCTTCTATTGTTAATGAGTTCCTTTCTAAATTTAACAATGTTATATTTCAATTTTTTCTTATTGAACTGAACCTTCCCAGTGATGTGTTTTGGTGGATGTTGGACCTTTACTGACTGCATGGTACAGATTCGTGTGGATCACTGGGTTTAAAGACATTCCCTGAGCTGCAGACTGTTTGAACTGATAACCTATGAACTAACTTTGAAACAGAAACAACTGTCCTACACTCAGCTGTGTGTGTGTTCATCTTTGTGTATTTATGTGTTTCTCTCCCTGATCAATACATCTTGTCAGGCAGTGGTTGATAGATTATTGATTGTAATCAGCCTGTCCTCTGTGTGTGCAGACAGCCTCTAATTCCTCTGTCAATCTGCCGACCGCTCATCACACACACAGTATGTACTCCCAAAGACGTACAGTGTTTACCTAAACCCAAAAAAAATTATTGTAATTAAATATAAAGTAACCTCAATGTTCTCTGAATAGAATTAGCTGACTTTAATTATTTCTCCAATTAAACAATTGCATGTTACTGAAAAACAGTTCATTCCTAAAACATCAGCCTCAAATCATCCTGAAATCTGCCTGAAACATCCTGAAATCTGCATGAAAATTATGAAATCTGCATGAAAATTATGAAATATGCCTGAAACATCCTGAAATCTGCATGAAACATTATGAAATCTGCCTGAAACATCCTAAAATATACCTGAAATATACTGAAATCTGTCTGAAATATCCTGGAATCTGCCTAAAATATACTGACATCTCACTTAATCATCCTGGAATCTGCCTAAAATATACTGAAATCTCCCTGGATTATCCTGGAATCTCCCTGAATCATCCTGGAATCTCCCTGAAATGGCCTCAAATTTCACTGAATCCTCACCTTTAAAAATCCTGCAAATATCCATTAAATGTTCCTGAATCATTTCTTAAATCTTTCTGAAACATCCCTGAAACAGCTTTAAATCTTCCTGAAATATTACTTACAAATTCAAGAAGTGTCCCTTAAAACACGACTCCATGAAATATCTGGAAATGGGTCTAAAACATCTTGAAATCTCTCTGAAAATATTCCTGAAATATCTTTTGAAATTCCTGGAAATATCCCTTGAAACTGCCCATATCCTCCTGAAAACCCACCCTCACCTCTCAGCTCTGATTAGCTAGTCATTATATGCCATTAAATAAACACACATCTCTCAGATGAAATGGTGATGAAATATTCAGCAGCTATTTATTGGTAAACTCTGCTGAAAAAGAACAAACCCCATCAGTTCCCTGCAGAGCTGAACCTCCAACATGGCTGCCTGAAAAGGAGAGGGGGGGCGGGTTGCTTCACCTCTGAGCCCTTTAATAGACAGGCTGCTTTAATTCTCAGTCTCTCTAGAATCCATTAAAGTCAGTCTGTGATATCCATTACCATCTCATCAACACTTTGCATTTACATAAACACGCATAATTAAGCAGAGCAGCAGAGAGGAATTAGAAGCCCTGATTACAGACGCTCTGTTTGTTTATTTATTTACAACTTCCTCCAATCAGAACACACTTTACAGCCAGAGGTTTGAGATGACGAGTGGGGCAGCCGTCTCACACACACACACCTATCTCCATTTCATCACTCCCTCTCTCTCTCTCTCTCTCTCTCCCTCTCTGGGTATTCAATCTTCATTCCTTGCTGCCACTGATGTGTGGAGAGAGAATGAGCTGCAGAACCAGTGTGTGTGTGTGTGTGTTCTGAATATCAATGCTCCCTCTGGCTGACTGGTCTTTTCCATTTAACCGCTTCCACCGCTTGGGTCTTCTGTTCTCCACATACGCAACAGACCCAAACTCGGTTCCATCTGGAACTAAATCTGTCACCCAATTTCAAAGCAATCTGACCCAGAGCGCTTGTGAGAGACACACCGCCTCTGTGTCACCTCACCTGTTACCTTTCGGCTGCTAGTAGCTGTAGCTAACAAGCTCAATGTTGGAGGCAGGAAATCAGGTTTTTAAAACAGCGCAGTCAGTACATTCACATCGCCAGCCAAACATGCCCAACCAAACTGTCCCCAGAGCTCATCAAACCTTACCTGCTGAAATCACCATATCAAGCCTTCGAAAGAATAATCAATGAAAAATATCACTATCGATTTATCTTGATCAGTCATCTGGTCTATCAAATTTCCAAAAATAATGAAAAATGCCCAATTTACTAAAGCCCAAGGTGATGTCATCAAATTCATCCTAAACCCAAACATTTGCACTTTACGAACGAAGCAAATCCTCTCAACTATACAGCTGTGACTAGAGAATATGTGGCTTTCTTGCATGAAAAATTTGTCAAATGATCAATTATCAAAACTGTAATTTCAATAATAATAATAATGTGCCAATTGGTTAATCGTTTCAGTCTTATTTTCAACAATAAATGTGCTGGAAAACTCATAATGGTTTAATAACAAACTAATGAATGATTACTGTTGGAAAGATAAGAAGGGTGCACTTTGGGAATGAGCCAACTGAGCCAAAATGATGGACAATGTGCACTACAGGGAGCATGTAGAGGCTCCAGGACTGAGCCTTGAGGAACACCACATATCTGTGATGGTAAGAGACTGTAGCTCTAGAGTTTTCAAAACATAAACATCACTCCCTTCATTCATTGTTGTAGATCATCTGCTGACAAAGAGAAGCAGATGCACTCAATGTTATTTATATAGCGCTATATCATAACAGAGTTATCTCATGGCACTTGTTAATATAGAGCAAGTCTAGACCAACTCTAAATGTATAGTCCACCTATCACTTCTGGGATTTGAACCAATAACCTTCACATGCACACAGTCAAAAACAAGTGAAAAACATGCATAATGACAAACTCTTCTCAGCACCAAACAGTTAGCCAGTGAACATTCTGTAGTGGAGCGTTTAGAACCTAAAGATGTTACAAGCCAGAGCTGAAAGAGAGTGAATGTTTCATTCATTCATCAGGTGCACACAAAAAAAGAGTCCAATGGGATAATAATGTTGCTCTGTGTCTGGTGGAGGCGTTAATAAGCAGCTGGTTGCTAATATATCAACCGCTATAAAAGGCTATACCAGGGCTGTGTGTCTGTGAACTTGATTTGGTGAATGTCTGCCCCCTGGTGGCCAACAAATGATTAATGCAGCTTTAAAAATATGTTAAATTAGACAGACAGGTTCCTGTTTGAAACCAACAGACAAAAAGTCACACTACGAAAATAAAACTCCTCCTCCTCCTTTTGCCTTTCTCTGCTGACTTCATTTACATTCGAGGACGTTCTTCCTCGTCACATCGAGTCTGATTGATATGTTAAATTGCATTGTCTCTGCGTGTCTGTGTGTGTGCGTTATTATGTGGGTGCACTGCACCAGGAGACGTCCTGACTTTCATGTTATACATTAGCATTAGCGTCGACAGCAGAATCACCATTAGTATCTGCACAAATATTAGCATCTCCTCTGTGACTTCAGCTCGGTGTCCTTCAGGGAAGCTGACAGCACTCCTTCGCTTACATCTGCATATCTTTAAATTCACTGTGAAGGTGGAGGGATAGAACTTTACACAATTTAGCATATTAAAAATGTATTTTAGCACATTATTAAGTGTGAAATTCTATTTCCCCATATGTTTACAATATAAAAGAGGTGTCTGTGAAAGTGACATCCAGCCTTTGTAAAGTTGGCAAAGTCAGTCCCCTTCTTATCCAGGTTTAAACATCTCAACAACTATTGGATGGATTGCCATAAATAATAATAATAAGATTTTTTACACATATCTATGTTCCTCAGGGGATGAATCCTACTAACTTTGGTGATCCTCTGACTTTTCATCTAGCACCACCATCAGGTCAACATGTTAATGTGTCCAACACTTTGGGTGTACTTTGTGAGTATTGCAAATTAGCAAATGTTAGCATACTAACATGCTACATTATACCTGCATCATCAAACGTGTGTGACATTTGATGGCAAAGTTCCATCTTATCTTTGCATATCTTTAATAGAGAAAAGAACTCGTGAAAAAACTACACAGCATGGAATATACAATTAATATAATAATAATGCCCAATGATAGCTGGGATTGGCTCCAGCCCCCCCCCCATCCCTGCGACCCTTCGGGATAAGCAGTCTGGTTAATGAATGAATGAATGAATAATAATAATGTATTTGCAATGTCATTTCAGGACAATGAGTACATTATACACATTTCAGTAATACTTTTCTTTATCTTATGAGAACAGATTCATTTCATGTTTTTATGTTGCACAGTGAACATCCTCAGCAGGTTCTGACCATGAAAGAATAATCTTTACATTCACTTTATGCTCTTTTAGTCTTGAAGGACGGCTAACAGGCAGAGAGAAAATCAAAGTAAAAGCAGGCAAACAGCCTGCATGTCCGTCTTTACCTCTCGCCGTCGTAATATTAGTTACTTGTAAACAAAGCACTGTGATTGGTTATTCACTGCTGGTTTGTCCTTGCTGAAGCTTTTCGTGTTTTATTGAGTGGAAACAGTGAAAACATTATTTCTACTGTTCCTGGGAGAGAAATAAAACCCTTCAGCCGGCGGAGGAGAAGCTTTATGTTTTCTGTTCTGCTGCTTTTCACTTTTACACTTCTGGGGCGTTTCTCTACCGACTTAACCACACCGATCCTCCGTCTCGCCGCAGCTCTGCTCAATGTAAATCAGAATAAATGAGCGCCAGCCTGCCTTCCTTTAAATCTGCAGGCCATCCCAGGTGATGAATTAAACAGACTTCTTCTCTGTTTGGATTCGAATCAGAGCTGTTGACTCAGAGGTTAAATGAAAGCTGTTCGTGGCCGAATTTGATCATGAAACTCTGAATATTTCTGCTTGGCCTGAAACGCAACAAAGCTGTTTCAAGGAAGATGACACTACTTCTCAATACAGCGAGGAACACAAAAAGACGTAGGACAAAGTCCACAGTGCTCATGCTGTGTCAATACATCCTGGTTCAGTCGAAGCTAATGTGAGTTCTAAGCTCTGCCATCCACATCCTGCTCCTCCTGGTGGTGCTCTTCTGAAGCACAGCTGCTTCATTAACTGTCACCCTTGTACGACACGTAGCTCCTTGCTGGGTTCCAAACACAGGCTATAAAACACACATCAGGAGACTCTGACTCATAAAACACACTGATCTACTCTGACACAATATAACCACGGCACCCTCTTTCTACCAAACCAGCTCTGGTTCTCGGACCGGTTCCATTCAGGATTCTTGGAACCTTGGTGCTCTTTAGAGAACAGCCCATGTTTCCACCAGTTTGAGAGGAACCATTGTAATAAAGGACGAGTCATCAACGGAGGAGGGAGTTGTCTAATACCCAACGGACGTAAACAGCAGGAGCAAGATGGCGGCTCGCATCGTTAGCTGCGAGCTTTTGTTCTGTTGTTGCAGATATTTGTTTTTGTCCAAAAGACAACCAGCTGTTACTGATAAGAAGACGTACAAGACTTGTACTTGGAGACCGTTGGTGCCTTCTCCATCCTCTCTTTTAAACCTGTGGAATATAACCCGCCCACTGACGTTCGCACTTTTTTTAACTTAACTTTTTGGGTTTTGAACATGCACCAAACGGTTGAAAATGAGTTGTGCAAAGTGGAGCGGAACCCTTCCATGTTGGTGGAAAAGGGTTATGAGTGTACTGAGCAGTTTGTACGATGAACCGGTGAACATTACGTAATAACATCTGATGGTCAATCGGATCTCAGAGTAACAAACACTTGAAGTTTGCTTTGCTTTATCATTATTCTTTTGATCTGCAGAAGAGTAACTTTGTGTAACCATCTGAAAAATTGAGCTTGCTCAATATAAACATAGCCAAGTATAGCTTACTCTCAAATCCACTCAACATCTTCCAGCAGCAAAGAGAAATTATTTGAGACATTATAGGAGACACTGAGCAGAAATTACTCAAAATGATCTAACAATTATTCTTCATAGAAGGTTTTTAACAGTCTGATATGCAGAATATCTAAACAATGTTGGCTCTTACACATGATGTTCTGCAAGGAAGTCAGTCTCTCCAACCATCAACACCTAGCAATGACCCCATGACCTTTCTAGGGGCCAATTTCAGGACAAATGTTTACATTTCTGGCTAAAAATAGCAAAATCATCACCAGATCCACAGAGGATGCCATCTCCACTGCCATTCTCCTCGAAAGTAGCATCACCTATCAGATCACCTGTCCGCCATCAGGACAGTGTTTGTTGATTTCAGCTCAGGATTAAACACAATCTCCCCCATGAAACAGATTGGTGCTGCACTGCAACTGGATATTGGACTTCCTCACAAACAGACCCCAGACACACACCTCCTGCACCCCAGTGCTCAACACCGGAGCCCCCCAGGGCTGTGTGCTCGGCCCCCTCCACTTCACGCTCTACACCCACGACTGCAGTCTCCGACATGGAGAGAACACTGCTGTGAAGCCTGCGGCTGATGATGATGCCGCTGCCATCGTCGGCCGGGTTACAAGCAAAGGCGTAAGAATTCATATCGGGAGGAAATCAACGATCTTGCAGAGTGAGAACAAGCTACTGCTCAGTGTCAGCAGATGTCTGTTCCTTTCATTGTGCAGCGCTTTGCTGTAGAATGACCAACAATTGTAAATGTACCTTGAATGTTGTCAGTTCTGCCCAGAATGTCGCTACTTCTATAAAGTAGTTTCTCTGCTCAGGTCATTGCGATTTGCTTTCACTGATGTTAAAAGAGAAGTTCAGATTTGTTGTCTTCATACAACACATACAAACCATTTGAAACTAACGAGTGAAGAGTAATTGCTTTCTGTAATCCCCCCCCCGGCTACGACGAGATCCCGTCCTATAGCTCAGACCACAGTTCATTAAAGTCCTTTGTTGGAGAGAGAGTGAAAGGATTAAGAGAACAAAAGAGAGGCTGAACACCTGACACACACACACACACACACACACTAGACTAGACTAGACTAGACTACTCCATATGGAGGAGCACTGATTGAACGTTGAGTGTGTGTGTGTGTGTGTGTGTGTGTGTGTGTGTGTGTGTGTGTGTGAGTGTGTGAGTGAAAAAGAACAGAGGGAAAGAGAGAGCGAGCATTCCATGCAGGTAAATGTGAAGTCAACAGGCGAGGAGAATGCATTGTTCTCCTGACCACAGGATAAAAGCTATCATCAATCCAGACTCCAGACCTTCACACACACACACAAGCAAAATTCTATACTCTGTAAATACCGACTCTATCAATACGTTTACTCATTTCAAGAAAGGAAGAATTCATTTCTACAAGGAGTACTGGAAAGACTTTGTGAATATGTTTATATGTTCTGTCCTGAGGTTTGCACATTATTCAGAAGAATAACTATTAATGATAAGACATAGAAGACTATTGCCACAGTAGACCAGAGACCATTGTTGCCTTCTCCATCCTCACTTTCCAACCTGTACAATATGACACGCCCACTGATGATGTCATGGTTCGCACTTCAGGTCAAGGGAAACCTGCTAGCTTTTCGTTCCACCGGGGAACCAAGTTTTCGGGTACCGAACCATTTTATTCTTTTAAATTGCAAAACTGGGACAGAACCCTTTCCATGTTGACGGAAAAGAGCTATGAGTTTGACATTTGTTGCTTAAAATCTTAATATTATGCCTGTTTTGTTCACCACCAACATCAAATGCTCACATCTATTCAGTTGACCCAGCTTTCATGGAAATTCCCTCAGAAGTGTTGCAATCAGGATACCAATAAGATACATAATTATAAGAAACAATAGAGAAAAAAGTACCGGACAGATTTGATCCTAGTATTGCCTGTGTAGCCAAAACCTCATGCAGCATATTCCTCTGTGTCATTCATTCATTCATTCATACTGCTTATCCCGAAGGGTCGTGAGGGGGGGGGCTGGTCTGTGTCCTCTGTGTCAACAACTATTAAAAACACACTCTTGCACTGACTGACATGTTCCTTCATTACTATAAACTCGCACTCTGTAGTTTTGAGTCAGCCCCCGTTGTTGCTGATAACAGTAAACAGCAGGACACTCAGCAGCACATTAAATCTGCATTAATTCACCACTGAAAATAGTCCCCAACAAATGCATTCTTTTCTATGAAACTATTTATCTGTGACTTGTTTTTAAAGATTTATGTCTTCAGTGGGAAGCAATGGGCACGGACAGTTTAGACAAGTTTGAAATTATTGACAGACGGACATTAGTTAGTTACCTTGGTCTTTTTTGTAGGTTTGGTGACAATAAAATCAATTATAGAATGACACCAGCCTTATCCTTTAATGTGGTGTATGCACAGGACTCAGAAAATATATGCTGGATCACAGGTTACGTCTTTGAGGTAGACAGTTAGCTGAATGAATGTCTACAAATCCCTATTGAAGTAAGAGTTTGAATGCAGGACTTTTACTTGTAACAGAGTATTTTGACACTATAGTATTACTTTTACTTACAGTCCCCCCCCACACTGTTACAGAGTGTCACTCCTCTGAACACGGAGCTCTGCCCTCCAGCGGCCGCAGTCACATCAGCACCTTCTCCTGTGCTGCAGCTGCTGATCCGTCGACTCTCTTCTGCTCCATTCTCACAGCTTAATATCACGGTCTTTTCGTGCATGTGCAAGTACACAAAAATACGACTTTGCTACAGTTGCGAGAGTAAATGTAACACGTTGCTTCCACCCTGTAACGCATCTGTCTCTGGGCTCCTCCGGCCACTCAAGACTTCTTACATCGTGGCATTTCCCTTAAATTGGCACAACAGCAATGATGCTTTTTGGGACTTTCACAGCCTCTGTGGTGCATGAAACACATATAAGATCTTTATGCTATGGCTTCTTTATGAACGCTGCCACCTCACCGACCCACGTGAAGCAGCCACGCCTGCAGCCGCGCGTAAAGACCGCAACATCCACCGCGACGCGAGCGCAGACAGACAAGCTGACATGACGGAGCGGAGGTGAGCTGCTGCTGCTGCTGCTGCTGCTGCTGCTGCTGCTGCTGCTGCTGCGGGGAGCAGTGGGTGGAGTCAGCGATGCTTGAGGTCGCAGCACAGGTTCGCTCCCTCAACACCGCCGACAGGCCACGCGTATAGTGGCCGGTGAGGAGGATGCTGGAGCACGAGGCGGCGGCAGACATGCGACTCGTCCGTCAGATCAGCGCCGGTATGAAGATCCAGCCCGGGGGCGAGCACATGGGCTGCAGCAAGGTCGGAGAAAGCCCGGAGAACCAGGTCATCTGTCTGCAGTGTCAAGACGAGGTGGTGCGGGTTTGTCCGGGAAGTCCGCGCAGTCCGCGCCGCGCCGTCGCGACGCGCCTCTCCTCCGGCTCGGCAGGTAAAAGCATCCTGCGCAGCCTGTGCAGCATATGGGACCTAGAGGAAGGTGGCGAGGGGTGATCACAAAGCAGCAACATTTTATATCACTGTTGAAAGTGGTCTGAAACGAGGATGTGGAGCTCCAGTCTGCTCAGAACAACTCAAGACGTGCACATATATATATATATATATAAAGAATTCAATAATTTATATAATAACATCAGATAAATAAACTCGGTTTATGGGGTATACTCGGTATATTTCATTTTCAGTTTACCAGGACTTGAGTTTTTATGGGTGGCTCATCAATGTGTGAAACACTGACCTTAATTTACCCTTAATGACTATCTCTAACTTGAAACATGTGTTTATCTCGCACACACTAGTGCTCTCTATTTATAATTACATTTTCCTGTAGGTGAACAGATCATCTGGAGACACAGCTGCTGCATCAGAGTCTACGGCTTCTTATCTCCTGCTCTCTCTATAGAACAGTGGTCTATTTATCAGCCTGTGAAGTTGCTACAGTCACTTAAGATTGTTTGACGCCTGGATGCTGCGTTAAAAAACAAGTGCTGCTGGTGTAAATCCTTAAAGCAGATACCGTCCTGACTGTGAATGAAATGACTTTGTGCACAACGCTTCAGTGATGTTTAACATTTTTAAAGCGCCATCCCATGATAGATTATGGATGCCGCTTTTCAAGCTGTTAAGTCCACACGCTGACTTCCCATAACTTTGGAAATCAATGATACCTGAGGCTTTATCTCCAAACATGGAAGCAAATGCGAGTGCTTACGCTGAAAAGACTCCCAGTCAGTGACAAAATGTCCACGCTGTGCTGCAGTTGCCCTTCTTTGATGCAGCTGTAGGTGTTAGATTAGAGAATAAGGAAATGAGCATTTTACACAAACGCTCTCTATATTGCTTAATGAGCAGAAGCATTTGTATTCAGTTCTCAGTCTGATGGAAAAATGTTAGATGGTACCTTCAGTGGCTGCAGTGCTATAGAAAGTATTTTCCTCTGCTGAGACAGATTAATGATTTAACCTCTATCTCCCTTGATAACTTGGAGTTCCAAATTAGGCCTTTTTCGTTTCCAGCGTCAAGGTTACTTTATTAATTGACCATGGAACCTCAGTGATTCCAGCCACCTTGTCTCATGAAATCATTTAAATAAGCCAGTACTGTATATTGACTGTACATGTTGAGTTGAGTTAGTGATTTTCCATGACGGCAATGAGCATGACGCACCATATGCAGCTTGGTTGACTGAAGCTCAAATTCATCACAGTTGCAAATAAGCTGAAACGTTGTGGGCAAGTTAGTTTTAGCATTAAATTGAATTACGGCTGCAAAAAAACAAAACACAATGTTTGAAAGCTTGACCATATTTCAGGTATCTTAAAGCTGCACTCTTCAATATTTCTATGTTAACTATGGATCAAATGACAGCGTGTAATGTGAAAGGTGTCGCTCGTAATGACGAACCCGCAACGCCATCAAATTTGCACTTCCCCTCGGTTGTACGAAGTGTTTTACTGTCTTTCAGCTCATTGTTTTGGTTTGGTGGTCTGCAACTACAATGTTTTGGTTCAGTTTCACTGTTCTCATCAATCCAGTGTCTTTTTTAAGCAACACTGAACACTTATTGAGTCTGGGTGGGTCCGAGATGAAACACATGTTTAGATGTTCTTGAGGATATAGTCCTCATTGAAATATGTTTTTTCAGCAATTCTTTCACGTGTTAATGTTTAGGTTGAACTCAGCTAGTTCTCATGTAGATTTATATTTATGATAACTTTGTAGCTATTAGTTCCCTTGTCCTGGTAAGTTTTGAAAATCAACTTCTGTAAACTTAAGTTGGTAATATAAGTTGAAATAATGAAGTGTTTCATGTTGGGCCATCTTGATTCACATTTGAAAAATCTTGATAAAATAAGCTCAACCAACGTCTTTTTCAGTTCTAGCTAATCTTTTCTAGTCCAAGTTATTTGATGTTGAGTCCACAAACTGCATGATGTATCAACTAATTTCTTTAACTCTAATAAATGTGACACTTTACATTATAAATGAATTGTGTCAAATCAAAAAGATGACTTTACTGATTCCAGTTGAGTCAAGAAATCCTTCTTTACAGCGAATAAAGGAAGCGAAAATCCTCTGATAACACTATCAAGGTAACTGAAGGGTTTTCTTCCTGTATGTCTTCCAGGGTTATTGGCTCATTCTCATAACTCTGCTAGTGTTGTGATTCTTATTCACAGTGTTCTACCACAGTGGGTGATTTCATTCCCTCTCTATATAAATTGGTAGCCTAAGGCAATAAATCTGCCAGGCTCGTGGATTTTATTCCCTTAACTCCACCAAGGTCAAGGGGTTTTCCCCCCTTGTGTGGATCGATGTGCGGAGCAGGGCACTAACATTGCAGGATTAAGGGTTTCATTCCTGTAACGCTGCTTTTCTCAAGCCCCCAGGAACAGCACTAGGCATAGCGGCTTAGTGGACACATTTGGAACTGCAGGATGCATGATACGTTGGCAGTGGCTGTAAAGAGATGATTGATGGTGACAAGACGAGATAGATAAGATTTGGAACTTTTAATGTGCCCGTTTGTTCTGGTCACCCATGCTAAAGTGCAATGCCTTTGTTGCACTGTAAGTTGCTTTGGATAAAAGAGTCTACCTGATGCCATACTGTACCTTATGTGCGCTCTCTCCACCTGTTGTAGACCGTGAGCCCAGCAGTAGCAGCTACAATGTCTCTTCAGGAACCTTCTACAGCTGTGTCAGTCAGATCACCATCGGTAAGTGCATTTTGTTCAAGACTGACTGAGTTGTTTTTGTTAAAGAAGAAAAATGCTTTGCATGTTTTGCTATTGCGTTATGTGTGGACTAACTTAACATTAAAAGCCCTGTATGATAGGGCTGTGTATTGGCAAGAATCTGGCGATACAGGGGTTACAATTCAATATATTGTGATTTTTTTATATAATGAACACACAACCATATGCATACATAGTATTAGAAGTTTGCTTTTTTATGCAATCAGCGCAGTGGGATCTGCATTTGTATTTATCACAGTCCATGTAACATCCAACATCCCAACACTAGTTTTTGTGCAATCTGAAACATTTTCCAACAACTTGAAGGATTCTTTAGGTAAACAGATTATGGAAATTAAAAAATTGCAAACCGACGGTGTTGCTTACAGACAGATGGTATATATTTTTAAATCCTGCTTTAAAGGTTGGCATTTGTAGGTTGGCTGTTGTAGTATTAATGCAGGTTTATGTGACGCACTGTCAAGATTACATTATCTAGCAGTCTGGGGTCTACACACAGCACAAAATGAACCACTGCCCCAAATCTTTGCATGTAAACTATTAATTAAACATTGATACAGTGTTATTGAGAATCGATACAGTATCACAAAAGTGTATAGTATGTTCTTACACCCTTACTGTGTCATGTATGTTAGTTTCATAATAATTGTAGCAAGCAACTTATTATTTTTACCATTGCTATTCAATGCGGGTTGCACATTATGGTTTCCTCACTCCATCTGTTTGCGTGAATGTGGAATATCTAACGCACGGCTGTGTCATTCAGCAGAGACAGTTATTTCACTTTCCAAACCAAAGTGGCCTTGCAGCAGTGGGCATGGCTCCTCGTGGCTCGAAAAGACATATCACTTTCAAACAGATTTATATAACACCCACTCAACTTTGTGTGCCGGTCAGCACGCAGAGAAAGAGGCAAACGCACCCACTGTTGGCTCACTCAAACCAGAGTTGATTTCCAGTTCAGACACTTTAGGCCCGGGATGCTGCTCTTATCGAAATCCGCACACGCTCAACCTGTGCTCCTCCCACACTTATACACTTCAAGGTACCGTTTAGGATTCATCTTTCAAAGCTTGACTGTCGCAAACGTATCCCTATACCACCGACAGCTGTGAGAAATGTCATGCTTCATCCTGCAATCTAACCCATATGTTTGATTCTCATCCATTATCATTTTGCTGTTGGCAGAACTACTTCAAATACTGTCCCAAATACTTCCGATAACTAGAAATGTCTCTCCCCATATTGCCACACTTTAAAAATAGGCTTTGCAAATGTTTTATGAGGGAAGCAATGCAATCAATACAATACATTAGATTTGTTAAAACTCAAGGCGTTTTGTTAAGAATTACAGAATGGAAACATAACTTCTGTTTGTTTACAAGAAAAGTCTTTAAAGGGGAACTCCGCCAATTTTACACATCAAAGTCTGTTTACTTGGAGAGTGCCGTTGCATAATGGGAAACATGTATGAAGCCTTTCGTGTCTCCAGAGGGAGCTGTGTGAAGTCTGATGAATTGCCTCAAGCGGTGTCACTAAATGTTGGCTTTGCTAAGCAGTAAGAAAATGTAAGATTTCCCCTGACATGTAACTTTGTCTGCATGTCAGGGGTTGCTGACAGGAAATAGTGCGTGGTTGACGAAGCTGTCTGAAATAATTTCCCCGTCTGTCACAAAACTACAACCTCCTGGCCTTTGCAATATTCAGGCCTTGCCTTTTGACATTTTTTCGATGAATATTACCGCCTGGTTAGTGGGAGCGGCCGTAAGCCGGATGCTGTGACAGCTCAGGCTGCTGCTGCTGCTGCATGCAGGTGTTCCTCTCTTCTCTCTGTGCTAAATAAAAAAGAAATTAACGAAGTGCTGAGAGAGAACTTTGGACCGTTGAGACTCTCCCTCTTGGTTTTTTGAAAGGAAAAGATCTATAGTCTTGCCTCACACTCTGACATCAAAAAGAGGTAGTGTGCCGCGTGTGATTTAAAAGCCCTGGCCTTTGTTTGAAAGGAAAATACTAGTCAGCATCACCGTAGGTTCTTAAAAGTTCTAATCGATTATAATCTTCCATCTATCCCTTCTTCCTTCCTTGTTGTAGGAATGCACTGCAGCTGTGCAGCTGATAGTTAATCTTCACCCCAAGTGAGCGACCATGCTGAACCTTCTACAGCATTGACTGATCGCTGCTGGACACATTCATAGAACTGAGAGCTCAATTCAGGTCATTTTTTAATCTGTAACATAAGTGATGCTCGGGCATAAGAGAGGAGACATTTGTTTGCTGTAGCATCCCTGGAAATTATTACATTTGTGTTTCGGGGAGTAACGACTTGAGAAGTGTGTTTCTTAGGGTTGTGCTGACTCTGCAGGTTTATTCAATGAATCTCTAAAAGAATATCTGGGAATATAAAACAGAAATGTATTGACATTTACTGTCAGTTTTATTACCAGCTAAAGTGACTTGGTTTCATTTCTGTTTTTAAAATATGACTGTAAATTCAGTTTTGTGTAGAAGGTTCTTGTCCAAGAGAGAGGGGAATTAAAACTCAGTCCATGTTGCAAAGGAGTGACATAGCTCATGCTTTTCCAGATTGAGGCTAATGAGGTCAGTGCAGATTTTCAAATAGCCTCTGTAAATCCTCTCTCTCTCTCTGCACCTCTCTGGCTTTTGAGATTGGGTGGGGGGGGGACCAATTGTTCCAATGCAAGGGAACCACAATGCATCACTACAAACCACGTGAGAGCGTTCACTCCGCTTGTTGGTCCGATGAGTCTGGGGCAGGAGTAGGAAACTAAATACAGGAAAAAGGTCCTGTGTTCTGGACTAGTGCATGTTTCTGTGGAGAAATGTTGCTGGTTCGGTCTCTGACTGGCTGCTACTACTAGAAACTGCCGCATCCCAGAGTGCGAAGCACACCAGTCTACAGGAGCGAAGTACACCTGGTTGTTGGGTCGGATTGAAGTCGGATCACATTCCCACCACAAACAAACCATTCCAGAGTTCGTTTGGAACCGGACCAAAACCACCTCCTCTACGGGGTCTTGGTGCGGTTGTTTTGGTCCCATTACTGTGTTCACACCTGCCCAAACAAACCTCACTACCCGGACAAATGCACTAGGGTTCGTTCTAAGCAAACTAACAGGTTAGGTGTGAAAACGGCCTAAGGTTCATTACGTCTCGCCCCTCACGGTGGCGACAGGCTTGTAGCCCCACCTTCAAGTGTCGGGCCAAACGGTTGCCTTCAGATGTGTTCGGATGACACATCGTACAAATGACTTTGTTTGGAGCCTCACATTTCACGTGCCAGTAAGCTCATTGCATCGATATAAAAGAGTCACTTCTTACACTATTTACAGTCACCAGAAACTATCAAACCTGAGTTTGAAAATACCGTCCTTTCTTTTGGACATTTCCAACATAAGTGATGAGAGATCGACTCCATCCTTGTGGCCTTGTGGTGTCCCAGTAAAACCTTATAAGCTTCCCTCGTACTTGTATATCCAGTATTCTTTAAAGAGGATCTGTATGCATTGGGGTTAGGTAACAACATATATATGGTGAACTGGTGTCAATTTGTCAGCCATCAAAAGACTTTGCTGATGCTGCAGAATAGTTGTTCCTTTTATCCTCTGGCTGCATTATACCACCGTGTACAATGTTACAAAGCAATGACAGGACTAATTTATATGGCAAAACTGGATTTGGAGTTTTGCATCAATATGATGAAGTACTTTGATTTATCAGGTATTTAATTAATCGCTTTAGCCAGAAACAGATATTGCCATGAGGTTGTTTTATCCAAGGTATCAACTGTATACGCGTTTGCGAGTTTGAAAACACCCTCTTCTTGAAAGAGCAGCACTTGTTATTTAGTTGGGTACATCCAGCAAAATTATATAGGTTTCTAATGTTACAACAGATGACTGTAACTCCACCGTGTTGTAACTTCATTTTGACGGCATAATGCTTTAAAGAACAAACATACAGCTCATTTAAAAGCTCATGTCCTTCATAAGAGTCATATTTTAAGTAATATTTAATACACGATCAGATGTATAAACACAGCGGAAACACACAAATTTCTTTTCCCACCACACCAGCCCTCCGTCCACCTAAAGGACTTCCACCGCAAGTCTTTTGTGATTATTGTAGAGACTCAGCTAAAACTGGCCTTGCATAGTGCAGCTTGTGGCCCAGATACCTGTACCTGCATTTGTTTTCTTACCTCTGAGGGTGTCAGGAAGTGGAAGTGCTACATATCTGGGCCTCACTCCCCTCAGAGAGCCACGCGGGCACTTTTTTCTGATGACTGCGACATAGATATTGCTTAGAACACACTATGTCCGAAAAGGCTGCGCGCACCGTGGGTTTTGGAGGTCGTTCGGATACATGCCAGGTGTAGATTACCACCTCCGCCCCTCCCGCCATTTCAGGTGACTTTCATGGGGTGTTGAGGATTGTTGGCTCAATGGAGCTCTTAAGATTTAGAAAGCAGAAGCCGAAGTCAGTTGCTGGTTGTTTCGAATTGTGTTGCTCTACTTGGACCAAGTTCTTGTACAATCCATCAATTATCGAGTTCCAAAATCATTTAAAATCACTATTACTTTTCATAACATGAGCCAGTCTGATTGCCATTTCTCAAAGTACTCAATCCACCACCCTTGCTACTGGTCATCATGAAGCAATTGTAATTTTATGAATTTATGACCTGAATGAGCATCACTTTAGTGATTCAGTGAGTTCATCATCAGGCTCTTTGTGTTTAAAGACCCTAATATCCTATTTTGTCAACCAGCCTCCAACTATGAGTAATGGGGTCCTACGTGAACATTTTGGTTGGAAATATTTTCATTATTTCACCTGTGCTTTCCTCACTGGGTTGAAGTGGGCGGGGCTCATCTGGGAAGTTGTGACGTCACGTATTTCCGTGGGATTTAGCAACATTTGAATTCAAATTTGATGGCAGTTGTGGAGTCGTTTGCTTATGTCGCATACAACATTTTCTATTGTTAAACTCTTCATAAATAATAATTAAGAATGTTTTTTCCCCCCAAACTTTAACTTTGATTGGTAGTTTTCTGGTACTTTAAAACTGGTATATCAACATACATAATGAACATTTTATTTATAAGAAATTAACTTGATATGACTATTATATGTGATTTTATATCCTTGGATGTCTTTCATCTTATTTCTAGGAAGTTTTACTACCATGATTTTTAGCCTTTATGTTTCAAAAAAACAAAACAGTACAGTAAACTGTTGCGGGATGTTTGTTTTATATTTGTATAGAGGACGTACCTGTCCACGTGGAAGCAGCATCACATTTAGCAAACCACAATGTAAGAAAACGTAGACGAAATCAGGGGACATTCATTAATTTTATCCTGGTGACAAAATGTAAAAAAAGTAAGTTGAATGTCCAGGTCCACACTCTATGCTGTAGAGATTTGGGCTCCTCCGTGAACCTCTGCGATCTACAACAACATTGTGCAATGAATGACTGAGCTGTTATGGGATGTGTTTTTAAGAGCAAAGTGTTCACTTTGTCTGATACTTTAGTTCTGCTGAAACGTGTGCAAGAGAGTAAATGGGACAAAACAACAACAACATTCAGAATTAGTTCACTTGAAACGTTGTGCTATTTTCCTTTTCATGCCCAGATATTAAGGTAAACTGGTGTGACTTTTTGGCCTGGATAGTAAGGAGTAGTCCCTGCAATGAAAATTAACAAAACCTACTTTAAAATAAGGAAAATACCGCTATCATTTACTCTACTACTTCACTATTGTTGTTTGCAAACCTTCACACACCCCTTTCCTGTAATTGCCAAGCAGCAGTCAGAATTTTCTTGCCAAAAGGAGTTGTACAAGACAAAGTCCCCTCAGGGAAAATAAAGACCTTCTGTACACTAGGTGTTGCAAGCGCTGACTGTAGCACAAACATTATTTTCGGGGACGCCCAGCCTCACGCAGTCGCACTCCATTGTGTGAAAACCCTTTTATTCTTTTAGAGAATCTGAGGCTGTAGAATAGCTGAGATGAGATGTTTAGCTTAGATTTACCTCGTCCCTCCTCCTCAGAATTTATCCTCCAGCTGAATGTGCTGTGTGAGGAGCGAGCTGGGATGTTCAGAGGCTGCCAGGAATTCCACTACTCTGCTATTGATCGGGCTGTGTTTGTTCATTGCTGATGTACCTTTGAAATCTGCTGGGCTTCGTGTTTCATAGGAAAGTGAGAGCGTTCCCTGGACCTACCTGCCCCTTGTGTATCACAAGAAAATCACAGCATACTGTACAGTATGTTAAGATAATGAATATCCAAAGTGGGATCCTGTAAGAAAAATAAGACCTGTTCGTGTTAATTTCATCGTTCGTACATACTGTGGAATGTGCAACCAATAAACCAAACTCCAATAACTTAATTTTAACTTTAACACAAGATCCTGAAGTTACCAAGTAATATATGTCAGGCTGAATTACAGTGAAAGGTGTATAAGACATACATATATTCTATTTGAGGTAATTATGCAGCTGTAAAAACTCTTAGTTTAATGCTTTAAAGCCTTGGTTTAATGTCTGTGTAGGTATAATATTTAAAGAAATTGTTCGACACAAACAGAAATGTACATTAAAACATCAAGCTAGGCTACCTGCCTCTTAGCTCTCATGACAAAAAGTGTGTATTTCCAAAAATCAAACAATTTATTTAAGGGGAAATTGAAGGGAAATGTCAGAGTTCAAAGGGTTAAAAATGCACGAAGAGTGTAAAAACATTTAGCTAAACTTTATTGGCTTTAGCTAAAGTTAACCAATAGAAACCATACTATTGAATGCTTAGTACTTCTATGCCCTTTTGATTTACTATGTTTGTTAGGTTTAGTAGTAGAACATTGATTAATGATGATCTATTGTAAAAGCATACGTTGACATTTTGCACGTACATTTCTAAACTAAGATCACATTAAGAGGTGCAGCCCGGATTGACAATGTTTAAATAATATAATATAATATAATAATAATATAAAGTATATTAACTTTTATTATTTTCAGTGAAAGTAGAATTTCTGCCTTCCCCTTTGGTGAAAGTTAAATGCACATTAGCAAAAAGGAAGCAAAGGCAAATGTTATTACTTCTTCCATTGTGAATGTGCTCGAATAGTTCGACTATGTGCAGCTGACTTCTCGTTAGGGAAGAAGGAATGAAGTTCTGGGGGTTTGATCCATGCTTTGCTGCTCGTGACTTGCCCTTTAGACAGTTACTGACTGAGTTTTAAGGTAAATGAAAATGCACACATATTGCAGAGTCCAAGAGTATTAAGCCTCCTAGAGTCTGACACTGGATCAAAGTATAAACAAACAAAGGTCTGGGAATTAAAACGGGTGAAGAATCCAGGCACATTAGATCCCACGTCATTATGTCTTTAAGTAGCTCGTGACACAACTGACTACACATTTTGCAAGGAAGGGGCGAGCCACCAATGGTGGTCCCTAAATCCCAGACTGAGCACCACTTTTTTAATTCAGTAGAGTGCTGCATTTGATGTAATTAAATGTAGACAAAAGTTAATGCTAATTAATTCAGTATCAGGGCCTTTTATATTTGAGTTGCTATGCAGCGTTTATTTGAAACAAAGTGCACATCTTAGGATTGCTTGCCACAAGATGGATGCTAAAATAATTCACCCATGCAGCTTTCTCAACTATTTCAAATGCGTGTGACATAACAGAGCCAGCCTCCAGAGAACCATAACTACCCAACCCCACACGGTGATCAACAACCACTGTGCTCAAAAACCAGGGTAGAAAAGCTGCTGAAATCTAGCGTAGCATCAAAGACACAACTAGAGTATCAAAACCTTTGGCCAGTAATGAAGATGTTTAATTTTTGTAAACAGTGCTTTTAAATTTGAATCTTGACTGTCCATTATTGACCCTGGAAGTCTGTGGGATCATTAAAAGCAAACCGTGGTTTGAGGAAAGAAACACAAAATTTATGGCCACGTTTGGCCCATCAACCGGCCAGAGACACCGAGCTCAGACACCTGCCAACCCAAAGCTGATCCAAGCTGGGTCACCACTCTTGGAGGCCTCATGAAACTGAGAGAGAAGCCTGCTGAAGACAAAATCGAAGGCCGGGGGCGAGCCGAGCTGGTTCAGCAGTCTGTGGGTTTTCATGAAGCAGCGAGAGCGGCAGAGAGAGAAAGTTGCTCTTTGCTCTTCTTCTATCAGAAGGATGCTGAGGAACCTGCCATCTCATAACTGCTCCCCAAAATATCTGAGCACAACCACACTCGCCACCAAACATCTGCCTGAAAACTGACAATTATTCATCAATCATTTTAAAATGAGTCTAATTTTATTCATTGGCTTATTTAATAGGGACAGTGGACATGTATGAACATTGCTGCAAATGCACCAAAATTGGCCATTATTCACCTGTAGCCCTGAGGACTGAGGACATTACGGCACAATTGAGTTTTTGGTGCTGACAGAGCTGCCAAATAACTATTTCTATAAATGACCTCTAAATAGACCATATGTGCCCAGTTCTATCCTAGTGCTGCCACAACAGAGAATGCAGACTGACAAAAAGCATTTTTCTCATCTTTCTGCACCCCTTATGTGTTGATATGTAGTTCTTATGGTGACAAAGTGAAGTCAAACCATGTATAGAATCTTGTACACAAGACGAACATCTACATATTTAATTTTAGTTTTTCCAACTCAGCAAGTTCTATTTCTTTAATATTGGAATGATGAAATGTACTGATTTCCTGTCAAGGATTTTGATGGTTGTAATGGTTTTAGAGTATGGGTGCGTTCTCAGTCTCAGGGCGACAAATACACGACACTTTGTCACGTTCCTCTGCATCTCAGATGCACAAGGGTACCTTGTACATCTGTATGAGACGCACCAGACATTCAACCTAACTTACCAACCAACCTAGTTTTGTTGCCCAAATGTAAAGGGTGCCAGGTATTTGATGACCTGGGGAGAAGGATGAGAACGTGTTGGCTTGGGAAATGACCATAGAATGCATGTACATCTTAACTGAAATGTGATAGATTTAATTTTTCATTTCTTTTTTCACCTGAGCCTTGAAAGAAAGGTTAGAAATAACCAGAATTCTGAGGTACTTGCATTCAGATGTGACCTGTAGCCTCTCCCCTGATACAAGCACCTCTGCCTATACACTTGGACTGTTTGTCTCGGTGAAAAACATTTAGACACATTTAGTTGCAAACACCATTGCTCTAATATGCGGTTACATGAACCATGAAGTGTGTGAGTTCATTAGCAACTTACAGTATGTCATGGTGGTACCATCTACATAAATTACAGTGTCATCTGCATACATTTGGATGTTGTGTCAGGAAATACAGATGGCAAATCATTGCTATGTATTGTAAATAACAATGTTTTTACACTCCAACAGTGGGTCTGATATCTGTGATATCAGACCCACTGTTCTTGTACTTGGACATGTGACAGTGCATGTCAGTCTGTGTATTTTGTTATGCAAATGTGATTATTATTAGTTGTAACATGAGAGACAGGACAGTTGCGGGGTTGTTTCTGCTATCTGTAAACACCCTAGCTTGCAATCACAAGTCTCAATAAAATGCTGGGTAATGTCTGATGACAATTAATGTTGGATTTTTTAATGATGTTGACAGCTTCCACCACCAGAGGGCAACATTGCTGAGGGGATTACTGTGAAACTCTGGTCTGTTATGGTTCTCCCATATAATAGCATTACAAAGACCCAGTTAAGAGGTCAGAGGTCACAGAGTCCTGATAGCAGATGCAACAAAACCCCCCTATGATCATGTATGATACAATTTGTAAATTTTTCAGTGTCTTCTTCCATTGTGACACCTGAAAAATGTATTTAAGTTTTATAGTGGAAGGTTGAAGTGCCTGAGTCAAAACAGAATACAAGTTAAAAATATATATTATATTATATTATACATACATATTTCTCCTCATCTCTCTCTCTGTTCTGATTGTGGTTTGACTCCAGGATTTGACCTCGGGGGTCAAGTGGCCATCGGGTTCTCCCACTGGAAGAGTCCTTTCCCAGCGAATGGCCAGAATCTCCCCAGTCCAGACTGTGTTCACTCTGAGGCCTCTGCTGTCCCACCCATCAGCGAGCATCTCGAGCCAGTGTCCTGCCCGGCGTCGCTGTCAATCACCCCGCTGAATACCTTCAGTGTCAGCCAGGAGACTCTCTGCGACAGCAGCACGAGTACGTAGAGTACATGTTTTTAATTACTTGGTATGGTTTTAGGATAGAATTGAAAAAATGTGAACCTCTCCGTTAATATCTACTTGTAAGTATTTAAGTGTGTGTGTGTGTGTGCCCTTGAGTCTCCATCAGTGTTAGACTCTGACACTGTCATCAGTGCCACCTGTCATTGTTTTGGGCTACAGCAACACTGACACAACCAGCCCTTTTTTCTGATTGGCCACTGCCAGAGCAGCTTGACCTCTCATTGGCTGCCAGGGATGACAGATTAAGAATGCCGATGAGCGGCATGCACCTCCTCTCTCCCTCTCTCCCTCTCTGTCTCTCTCTTCCTCTCACTGTAAACATCCTGTTCATGCTTGTGTTTTTTTCTCCAGAGAAGATCTCTGACAGCTCTTATGAGCTTTTCTGCCGCCTGATTTCAGCATCCACACTATGACAGATCCGTCTGTGTGAGTGTATGTGTGTGTGTGTGTGTGTGTGTGCGCTTACGTGTGTAGTGATGTTCGATCGACCGATGCAGTGATGAGGAGTAAGGAGTAAAAAAGTGGGGATGCTGGTTTCCCCCGTGGGACGTCGTGTTTGTTTGTTTCCCTCAGCGAGGTCATTTTCACGCCGGGGCTGGGGGGGAAGGAGGTCTGACCGCTTGTGTGTGTGTATGTGTGTGTGTATGGGGAAGAGTCTTCTGGCTGTGTTGGCGTCTGCTGCGGCTCGGCTGGGAAGCCGCCCCCCCGCCCCCTCGCTCTCTTCCCCTGTGAGGGGTGAAGCTGCCTCTCTACCTCTCTCTTCCTTCACACGGTGAGTGTTGTCAAGTTGTCTTGAAGCAAAGGCGGCTTGTTCTCCAGAGTGGATGGTTTTTTTTTTTTTTTGCTGCAGTGCCCTCTCTCATGTGTTACGTTGCTTCATCTCTTTCACGCAGTTCCCTGTGACCATGCAAGCGTTTGACCTTCACACACACATACACACACTCTCATTTTCTCTCCGAGCTGTCCCCCGTTCTCTCGATTGTCATACACTCCACTTCTTCAACCTCATGCATCAGTTGTAAGACACAGAAATGGGTCATGCGTCTGTGAGGTGTGTGCGTGTGTGTGTGTGTGTGCAGGTGTGTGTGTGCTGCGACCATGCCGTCCAGGCACCAGTAGCAGGTCGGCAGGTGGAAAATCCCTGCTGTCTGCCGTCAGAGAGAACATGCAACCCCCGTCCACCCTAGGGCATGATGGGTGCATCCAAATGAAACGGACGATCTCCTCCTCACAAGTGACTAACTCCCTCTAACTAAGCATCGCTCAGGCTACCATTTCCTGTTTACAGCTAATTCAAAATGCTGCTTCCCAGTTATTTACAAGGTCCAAGAAATGAGACCACATCCTTGCACTGGCTCCTAGTTCACGTCAGGATTAACTTCAAAACCCTTTTAATTTTCTACAAAGCTCTCCACGGTCTCGCCCCTACATATATCTCAGAACTTCTCAACCCTTACAGCACCACCAAACCCCTCAGATCCTCCTCCCACTATGGCATGTTGGCTGTGCCCTGTTCGTGGGGGAAAAAGGCTGGGAACAAGGCCTGCTGGAGGCAGAGTCTGTAGATGCTTTTTAGAGGCACCTTAAGATCCATTTTCTCTGGCTTTTAATTGTTTAATATTGTTCGTTGTTTCTATTTATTCTTGCTGTATTTACATCATTTATGCACATATGCCTTTATGCTGGCATGCGTATACATACAGTATATGTCTGTTTTTGTGAAGCACTTTGGTGCAGCACCAGTTTACTTTTTAAAGTGCTATATAAATGAAATAAACTGAAATAAATGTTACCTAACCCCACACTCAATGATATGGCTTTTGTTGACTTGAGAATGCAGACACACAAGCTACAACCTGAAAATGAGATAAGCCGCATAAGATATGAATTGGTGATTAAATATGTATCTGACACACTGAAATAACAAGCGCAGCCTACTTACTTCTACACACATTCATTTTTGTGAGCTCACTGCTCCAACTAGTGGAGGACCTGATTCAGAACTATATGGTTGATATACTGTACATGAAAGGAAAATGAGACTACTGACACTGACATACTCAGATCAGCTAGATCCTTTTACAAGAAAAGACTCACAACTCTGCTGGTCTTTTTGAACTGCAAACAGAACCCAGTCTATGAATGAATTACATAGCAACTGACTACAAATCTTTAATCTGAACTAGTTGTGAACTTTTTCATATATATATAGGGGATATAGCTAATTAAAAAAGGGCTATTTAAGTGTTTGTACTGGCTAGTTGCTAAAAAAAAAAGATGTGTCCTATTGGAGGCAGTGTGTGCCCCGTGAGGGACCTGGAAGTTGTAATTACACGGTTTGGCCACTATGTGAAATTAGCCTGGTTCACTTCATCGTGGCATGACAGATCTAAGATGCTTCAATATTTTAACTTATGTCTTTCAGGTGGACAAATGAATGCTAATGTTGCTCCATGTCCATTGAATGAGTAAATAGGCAATTGTGTGTGTCCTCTGCCCCAAAGTTACCACACAAAAAATCAAAGATTCAAGTGATGCAGCTTTACTGGAACAAATGCGCCTTGTGTGTTTTTCCTTTCTGTTGTCAGGTCAGCCAACTCTTGTGCTGCTAAGTCCCACTGTTGGCCTTGGGAAAGCGTACTGTATACATTTCGGATGTCAGGAGGAGTCCGTCTTTATCTTTGGAAAATGTTACTTTGACAGCTTTTCTTTCCCCCAGCAAGAAAATGCTAAATGGGAAATCATCCAGTGGGTAATAATACTGCCTGTAGTGACATAAATGTTTCATAAAGTGCTGGTATATAGTCAGTCTGCCATTATGAAGAATACAAATGTCAGCATGTCAGAGCTCGAAATGTCAGAGTTACCATTAGTTAACACTGAGAGTGTATTTATATTCCCAGGGTCCTACGTTCCCCTGTTCAGTATTCTGTAAACACAAATTAACCCTCAAATTTGATCCATTTCAAGTTAAAATATTTCATAAATATTATCCAGTTTTTTTCTTTTTATTGGAACAAGGAAAACAGCTATATAAACACAACAAAACCAGTGGTTATCATTTGATTTGATTTGGTCAAATCTGACCCTGCAGAGACTATTAAAGAGTCTGGGTGGGTCTGTGGACAAAATGTTATGCTCCTTTGGGTTGGGCTCGAGCCACAAATCTACCCAGAATGTTTAACTGCTGCTTGGCTCCAAACATTTTATAAGTTCCCACGAATGTAGACATATTATATTGAGAGCCATACAGCAGTGTCTTCTTTGGCGAATACCGACAATAGCCCATGTCATATTAAGTGAATACAGAGTTGGTGAACATCTTTTTCAGGTCCCTGTTATGTGCCATATAAATCTGGGGAACATAGGAACTGGAAACATAGGAATGATCCCCTTTCTGAAGAGAAAAGTCTGTACTTCTCCCTTTTATCTGCCACAGCTTGAATACGATGTGACCTGAGTGGCTTGGGTTACATACTACCATAGGGCCGTTAAAGTTTGATGGATACATGTTTGACTGGCCACTGTCTTGGTACAGCAGCATGATGTAGGCTAATATGTAGTGTGTCAGTCTTCTGAGAGACAATATTTATAGTAAGCCCTTTAATGAGTCCGGCGTTGGAGCTGTGGGTGCTGAGGAAGCGGTGAGAGTCTTGAATATGGGGAGGTGAAGTTAAAAAGCTACAGTCCCATAGCCATTACATTCATGTACAGTATGTGTAAGATGTGCAAAATAGCACTCTGAATAAGCTTCTTGCCTCAAGTCTTTTAATTACAAGGCTCTGTGTCGTCAAATTCATCTCTGGATAAATTCCAATTCATGTGACTGTTTTCTTAGCTCGCCCTCTCTGACCACTACAGCTCCTGTTTTGATGGATAAACCCCAGGGTAGTGAAAGCACCAGTCTGAGTAAAAGAAGAGGATGCGGTGCGCTGATTTTTTGCTAGTATGAAATTTATCGCGCTTCTATGAGCTGCATGAATAGGCCCCAATGTTCCAAAGCATCGACGGCTGATTAAAAGCCGAGACGCTTCCCCAATCTCTATCCCTGTGCCTTGTACTATGGCTCAGCAGAAAAATTTAGCTGAGTCACCTTTAATGTCACAAACGAAAATTCAACACGCAGACCTCTAAGGCAGCCACCCACCTCTCCTGAAGTCTTCCCGTTCTCAAGAGAACTGTAAGCGATACAAACCTGTTTAGATGGAGTGATTTAAGTTTCTATGCTAAGCTTGGAGTAATTGGACACAGTCTGGTTGACAAATAGACCCAATTATCTTGTGTGTTCCCATGGAGAGTTTCTTTGTTTTCAAGGTTTGTCAAGGTTAATCCTTATTAAGGAGATAAAGGTTACTGAGTTGTCTGTTTCTTTCTTTTTGTGTGGGTCTTTCACACATGTTTCTTTCTCACATCATCTGTCTTAACTGTCTCTATTCCTGCTTCTTCTTTCTTCATTCCACCTTTTCTGGATTTTGCAGCAACCCAGGGAAAACCCAGTTGTCTGAACCTGTTTT
Organism: Gadopsis marmoratus; assembly: GCA_036023855.1. Taxonomy (NCBI): domain Eukaryota; kingdom Metazoa; phylum Chordata; class Actinopteri; order Centrarchiformes; family Percichthyidae; genus Gadopsis; species Gadopsis marmoratus. The sequence continues at coordinate 30,194 of JAVQJF010011236.1, forward strand.
GGCCTGTACTGCAAAAATGGACTTTGACCCTAGCTAACAAAGAGTCAGATGTCTACTGTCTAAGTTCATCTGTTGCACAAAGTGTTCTAGTTCTGTCCTGTCTTCAATAGAATTAGTATGAGAGCAAGAAAGAGATCACAAAAGGGACAACAAGTAGTACCAGTGGGTTACTTAACTTACAAAGGCTTCAAAACATGAAGAGACAAAGTGTAATAAAGAAAACGTTCTCTGTGTCCTACAGGTGTGAGTTTATCTCTACATGGGTCTGAGCCTCAGTGGCAGAGCCCCCACCGACGCAGAGTCCTGCTGCAGCCCTCGGCCTCAGGCTACCAGGCAGCGGACAGACCTCTTGCCTTCTCCATCATGGAGGAATCCTCGGTTGAAGCCCTGGACTCCAGCACTCAAGACGATGTGCCTCCCCTCGGTGAGACCCAGAACCACTATTGATTGACACTTCTGTAGCCTACACCTCTTATACCTTAATTTGTTCAAATTTAACAATGGCCTATAAGTGAGAGAAGGTAGTCCTCTTGTCTACCAAGTATAACTGACAGTGCAGTGTGTAATGGGAACACACCAGTAGTACACTGAACACCTTAGAGGTGTTTATGGGGCACAGTAAGTCTGTCTGCAAGATGTGGTTGGTTGGGTCAAATTACGATGTTTAACCTGAAAGGTGTCCCTCGTAGTGAAGAATCCACAGAAACTTCTTAACCGACTCTGATGTTCCTCTCAGCTCATAAAGAGAGAGCTTTTTAGCGACTTTCAGCTCACTATTTTGTTTTGGTCTCTAGCCAGCTGACTAGCCGGTGAACAAAGTGGAGCATTAAGTGTCTAAAAAGACAGATTTTTTTCCTCAGAAGTTGGTTTAGACCAAACAGAGCTAAAGGGAGAGTGAATATTGGGGATATATTCATCAAGTGGCCACAAACTTCAAATAAATGCTAGTGTTGCTCTTTTTCTGTTAGGTGTTTCAGCAGGCTGGCAGTGGTAAAGGTACAGCATTCACTGTCATATTACTGTAATATATACACGTTGCTCATCTTCCCTCCAGCTGTGAAGGATGTCAATGTGCTGCTTCAGAGACAAAGGTCTGACGGCATCAGCAGCCCGTCCAGAGATGACGACTCCACCCTGCTGAACCAGGGAACCCACAGCAGCATCCTGGATGACAACACAAAGTCTGATTCTGGCCTCCCAGAGGTCAGTGGTGGAACTAAATTTCCTACATCCCAACTGAATCCATCCATGATAAACGATGGATGAGATGCACTTTAACACAATGTTACGTTCTCCCAATGGCCAGAGACTATTCTTTCTCTGTCTGTCTGTCTGTTGTCAGGGGAGGAGTAAGTCCAGTGGCCTTTGCTTCAGTGATGGAAAGAGCCGTATTGACTACATCCTGGTTTACAGGAAATCCAGCTCACAGTCAGAGAAGAGGGAGATATTTGAGCGGAACATCCGTGCAGAGGGCTTACACATGGAAAAGGAGGTAAAGAACATTTACACTCGCTGCTTATTTCATTATGTTGGCCGCTGTTCATCATGTCATCATGTTAGTACTGGCCTTGCATTAAAATGTAGATATTAGCAGTACGGTGTCCTCGACCATAATACACATTACACTGACAAGTGCCAAGTAAGACCAGAAACATAAAAAACATTTGCTTTGATAAACTACGGAAAGGGTTTTACTTCATTTAATCTTCCACTTAGTTTTGGGTTAAACCATTTTTCCAATGAACCAGTATTCAAATGGTCAGAAATAAAGTCCCAAGTTAAAATGACCAATGGGAAATCTTAAACCTGCATTAATTTATTTTATGCCAACACAACAAGCTGTAAACACAGCATTAACATACTGTTTTATCACCATTTATTACATTGTTGATTACTTGATTCTGATTGGTTCTATGTTCTGTTATTTCTGACTAGCAAACTGCTGCTGTGAATAACAAGCCGTTGCTATGGACACAGTTCTTATCATGGACTCTGGAGGACCATGTCCAGTCATATCAATCTGCACCAAGAAGTGTGGTGAATTTACCAACGTCAGCTCATTGATACTCTGTGGCAAAATCTGTCCATCAGAAAACACCATGAAAGATTTTAATATTTAATATTAATTTTAATGTATTTGGAGAACACTAAAAGTTCAATCCATGGTTAATGGCTGAACTGACCCCAGTAAAGAAAAGAAAAGGAGAAGAAGAACAAAAAAACAGCACAGAAAAAGCAAAAGAGGTTAAAAGACACAAAGAGCTGGATGACAGACATGAAGTAACTAAGTAACTAAGCGGAACATGGTAGGGACTATGGCAGTGTTTAAAGACTGCCAAGCAAAATTAAAATATTACATTAATAACAGATTTTGACAGTTCCGAGGCAGAAAACCTCAGTCAGATGCTGCGGTCGTTTTACAACTGCACAACTTACTCGAGTACCACAGAGTTTATGTTGCTTTGTTCCAACCGTAGAATCTAATAGACTATTTGTTTGGGGAAGCAATAAACTAAGTTTTAAATCAATAAAATAACTTTTTTATGAAAATTTTGTGTCAAATTATTGATTTCTTTATTAAGTAGCTATTTAATAAGTGGGATAATATACAGCTTCGCTTCTGGGTCCTACATTACCCTGTCTGGATTTATTTCCACAATAATGACTCGCCTGCTGTATATTATCTCTTACATAAAGTTAAATACACAAACGGGTTAGAAATCAGTTGCCTATTTACACATCCAGCAGACACACAGCAACATTAGCATTTGTTTGGAGTGGTGTATCTCACCACCCAAAGAATGTAACTCCAATATTCACTCTTACTTTCAGCACAGTTTGGTCTCCACCAAGTCCTGAGAAAGGTACGGTGCTCTTTACTGTGTTCACCAGCTAGGCATTTGTCATTGCCGTTTGGTGCTGAGCACATGTACAGTGACAGGCATCAGTGCTTTTTTTGCTGCCTGCTTCGGGCTGGAGATAACATTGATGAGAGACTGAAAACAGTTAAGTTGCGGACCATTAAACCAAAGCAATGGGCTGAAAGACGCTAAAACACATTGCAGATTTTCTGTGGGTTTCTCACTACAAGCGACACCTTTCACATTACACGTAGGCAGTTGACCCTTTGTTTAAGAGCAGCTTTAAAATTGGTGATTCTGTCTCAGCACCAGCCTGAAAAACCAAAACGTTTTCATTTCACAGTGACATGTAATGTATAAGAGCAGAAAAGCAGGGCAGAAGTTACAATCAGTGGACTCCACCTGAGGAAAGGCCTTTCAAATCACATCAGGCCTCCATCTCTGTGCTGACAAAAGACATTTTTGCTATCACTGCTCAGTAAAGGGGGTTTTCACTTTCTGGCCAAGTCACCAAGCATAAATAACCACTTCTTTGAAAACTGATGATTGCAAATAAACAAGCATCTTGGTAGCTTCCCATACCGACAGAGAATTAGCTTGCATGCGATTACTTTAGCAAACCTGCAGCTGCATTCTCAGCATGCAACATGAGCAACATCAATACCAAGAAGATACTAAGAAGCAATTTAATGCTCAGTCCGATAATGCATGTAATCTCAATGGCCAGATTGCTGAAATTTAAAATGTTCCAGGCTTTGTGCCGAGTCTTACAAGGTCTGACAGCTGAGTGCTGTTGCGGCGTTCATTTGTGTGCCACTACTCATAGAGCAAAAACAAATGTGCTGATGGCAATTTTCTCCCCTGCTGCTTCTTATTTAGCAAAAGTGTCATTTAAAAGAGTGGAAAATGTGGATGTTGTGATCTGTTTGTGTGTGTGTGTGTGTGTGTAAACGTCTGCATTATCTGTCGATGCAGTAGCATCAGGGTCGTCAGTATCTAGATCATGCAGGGGAAGACAATGACTCTGGTCTCCTCCAACAGGCCACTTTTGTGTGTCTCTTTCGTGGAGTCATTTGTTATTTTTAGGTCTTTTTCCAGTTAGTGCCTGATTCATGTACCTTTAGACTGACTCCTACTCTGTCAGGCAGCACAAGCAGGTGAGGAAAAGCACAGAACATAGCAACTATATTGATGTTGAACAGATGTTGATGCCGCTGCCTGCACAGAGAAGATACTTTGTAGCCCTCCCTATTTTAACTATGTCATCTTCTTTGCTGAAATTTAATTGGTGTGTGTATGTGTGTGTGTGTGTGTGTGTGTGTGTGTGTGTGTGCGTGTTTGGTTTCTTCTATTCTTCTAGGGCTCTTTAACAAACAGTGACGTGATTTTTCTGAAGCTTCATGCACCGTGGGATGTTCTCTGTCGCTATGCAGAGCTCATGAACATCCGCATGCCTTTTAGGTGAGACAACAAACACTCCTAAAAGCGTCTTATACAGGGGATTTAAATATTGAAAGGCACCATGTGGAGATTTCTTGTAAAAAAAACTAATGTTATGCCTACGCTCAGTGTGACGTCTAAAAAACATGTTTAATGTATTTCCCTCCTCGTAAAACATTTACAAAGCTGATTTTTTAAAATATTTGAAATCCTGCATTGTTTACATCCATTTTGCTAGCTCGTAGTCGTCTTCACTGCCTTTGTTGGTGCATTGCTGCGATTCTTTGCATGTTATCGCCACCAACTGTCAAAACAGAGGTTCGTAAAAACATTGCTCCATGGTGCTACTAGTGGTCAAACAACTCCAATGGCTACTTTTATTTATTGTATTATTAGTAGAATTATGGTTTTTATTATTATCAGCAATTATAGAATTGGCAAAAACATAGCAAGGCTGATACATGTAGCAGCAACGGAAGCAGTAATATTAATGTTAGTATCAGTAGTAGTGGTACTATTCATTTATGTTATATTCCTCACTACTGAACTGTACTAAATACTGAGTTAATTATTTTCAACGTCCAACACATTTCAGGAGGAAAATCTTTTACATGCATCGACGGCACAAGTTCATGAGCAGGTGAGTGTCCAGCATGAGGTCAACTGACGAAGCAAAACTCTGCCTCTGGCAGCTTTAACACCATCAGGAATTTCACTTGCAGGATGGAGAAGCGCATCAACAAATTTCGTGGCTGGCTTCCCCGCAAGCCCATGAAGTTTGACAATAACACTCTGCCCGACCTGGAGGAGAACGAGAGCTTTACCGCCCCCTTCAGTCAATCAAGGATACATCAGTGAGTCTTTATGGAACTGGCCAGAGAAATGACATTTATACTTGAAAAACACACACACACACACACTCATATGCACAAAAGAACGATTATTCACAGCAGACAGATTTGTAATAACTGCTTTGTTTCACTGCAGTTTCATCATCCACAACAAAGACACTTTTTTCAACAACGCCACCAGAAGTCGCATCGTCCACCACATCCTCCAGCGGGTCAAATATGAGGAGGGTAAAAATAAAATGGGTAAGTTTTCTCTGGGCGTTATGACATGTTCTAGCAATATTTGAAATCAAAGGAAAATGGAAGCTACCTTGGGAAGGGGTGCAGACAGAATAATGATACATGAAACATATAGTATCTTGCATTTAGTGTTTGCACATCTTCACTGGATTTTCAAGTCCTTCTTTGTCCCACTACACCTCTAATTTTTGCTGTTAGTACAAATGCTGTTAGTACAAATGCTGTTAGTACAAATGTTACCTTGTGGATTTCGATATTTAGTTTGTATGTTGAAAGTCTTGTGTTTCCTTGTGTTTTCTTTGATTTCTAACATCTTGGGACCATGTTGGAATAATCA
>JAVQJF010011250.1:0-64223 GCA_036023855.1 Gadopsis marmoratus
TCTATTCTGGATTTTACAGGTAACCAGTGTAGAGATGCTAATACTGGAGTCATATGATCTCTTTTCCTGGTTCTTGTCAGTAAACATGCCGCAGCATTTTGAATCAGCTGGAGAGTCTAAAGGGACTTACCGGTGCTGCCTGATAATAGGGAGTTGCAGTAATCCAGCCTTGAGGTAACAAATTCACGGGCTAATTTTTCTGTATCTTCCTGAGACAAGATGTGCTTGATTTTTGCAATGTTACGTAGATGAAAAAAAGCAGTCCTTGAAGTTTGTTTTATAAGTGAATTAAAAGACATATCCTGATCAAACATAACTCCCAAGATTCCTTACGGTGGTGCTGGAGGCCAGGGCAATGCCATCTAGAGAGACCATATCTTTAGATAATGTGTTTCGGAGGTGTTCAGGGCCAAGTACAATAACTTCAGTTTTGTCTGAGTTTAGCATTAAAAAATTGCTGGTCATCCAGGTTTTTATGTCCTTGAGGCTGGTTGAAGTTAGATGAATTGACTTGCTTCATCTGGCTTGATTGACAAGTATAATTGGATATCATCTGCATAGCAGTGGAAATGTATGGAGTTTCTCCTAATAATATTGCCCAGAGGAAGCATATATAAGGTCAATAGAATTGATCCAAGCACAGAACCTTGAAGGACTCCGTGACTAACTTTGATGTGCATGGACGATTCATCATTAACATGTACAAACTGATATCGATCTGACAAATAAGACTTAAACCAGTCTAGTGTGGTGCCTTTATTGCCAAATAAATTAAAGGAACACTTTTTAAGCAGAGTATATCATCAAGTCAATTAAACCTCTGGGATATTGATCTGGTCAGTTAAGCAGCAGAGGGGGTTGTTAATCAGTTTCAGCTGCGTTGGTGTTAAATTAACAACAGGTGCACTAGAGGGCAACAATGAGACGACCCCCAAAACAGGAATGGTTTTACAGGTGGAGGTCACTGACATTTTTTCCCCATCTCATCTTTTTAGACTGTTTTCACTAGTTTTGCATTTGGCTCGGGTCAGTGTCACTACTGGTAGCATGAGGCAACACCTGGACCCTACAGAGGCTGCACAGACAGTCCAACTCCTCCAGGATGGCACATCAATACGTGCCATTGCCAGAAGGTTAGCTGTGTCTCCCAGCACAGTCTCAAGAGCCTGGAGGAGATTCCAGGAGACAGGAAGTTACTCTAGGAGAGCTGGACAGGGCCGTAGAAGGTCCTTAACCCAGCAGCAGGACAAGTATCTGCTCCTTTGTGCAAGAAGGAACAGGATGAGCGCTGCCAGAGTCCTACAACATGACCTCCAGCAGGCCACTGGTGTGAATGTCTCTGACCAAACAATCAGAAACAGGCTTCATGAGGGTGGCCTGAGGGCCCGACGTCCTCTGGTGGGCCCTGTGCTCACTGCCCAGCACCGTGGAGCTCGACTGGCATTTGCCATAGAACACCAGAATTGGCAGGTCCACCACTGGAGCCCTGTGCTTTCCACAGATGAGAGCAGGTTCACCCTGAGCACATGTGACAGACGTGAAAGGGTCTGGAGAAGCTGTGGAGAACGTTATGCTGCCTGTAACATCGTTCAGCATACATTTGTGAACAAATGCATTAATGCCTATTTTTATTGTACAATTGTACAAAACGTGTTAATTAAATGCTTTATTACTATTTCACTTGTGGTCCTCCAAAGCAATGTAATTTCTACATGTGATAGGGGGGGGGGGACTAAGCTGTGGCTGCATTACACACACAAAACTCAGAAAACTATTTCTTTATAATCTTGATTTGCACAAGGGGATAGTGTCATGCTGAATCAGGAAAGGAGGTCTTCCCTAAACTGCTGCCTCTAAATTGAAGGTGTTGAATGTTAAAAATACCATTGTATGGCATGAAGAATTTGAAGAAAAAAAATGTGATCACAATTATGTGAACATACTTTGGACTATATACTGTGTGAGAAAGCTGAAAGAATCCCTTCCTTACTCATGAGGTTGGTTTGCAATAACTTCATTTGGACAGCAGAGGTCCTGTTTGAGCTCTTTAAATCCTCCTCAACTTGTCAACTTGTCAACCTCTGCAAGCACCACAATCTGCATAAAATAGGCTACTAACACATGTGCCAGGAGGTAAAAGATCAAATCTAATAAACGAAGACTCAAAAAATAAAAAAGCTCCAATAATTCTCACAATTCACAGTGACCTTATAACCCAAAAATGTCAGTTTGCCCATTTTCATTACTGCAACCTATCATTGATTTTAAAACAATATTTGTAAGTCTTAAAGAAATTATACCTTTCAGTTTTAAATCTGTATGCTACATATTCTATTGGTATTAGCTCAAACATCAGACGATGGCATCCCACAATTGTAGGCATACTATGAATCCACATGAGCGACGTGTTTTTCCAGCCAGCAAATGAAAGAATGCTGAACATCCTTCTTTGAGGAGAGACTATAGAGTATGATCTTGGTAAAACCTGAGGTTGATTGTCAAGGCGGACATTAAAAATCGAGTGAAATTTACAAATAATGCACCTTGATAGAATATGAACTTCATAAAGTGAGCTATGTTTTTACAGCCTGAGCTTTGCTGCCCCCATGTGGCAAAGAATCAATTTTTACAGGTTATAAATCTGTTGAGCCTACAGCCTTTTAGTATAATCTAAAAAGGCATTATGTTTCCAAAACAGCTTCTCGTTTGTTAACATTCACTGCGTAAAAAGTGACAGTATGCCCTCAACTGCCACATTTCACCAAGATGCTTCCTGAAAGATCTCGAGACTCTTCAAGCAATCTTCAAAGCTCTTTGCTATGATGTGAGCAGGATTATTAAAAGTTCTCACTTTATGGATTATGCAACAACTTTATAAATAAAAAAAAACAAAAAACAAAAAAAACAAAAACACATGTTTGTTCTGCAACTTGCAGCCCACAGATATATTTTTTCATTCTATAAAAACGGTGCACACTGCATAGGTTGACAAGGTTTTCAGTGTCTCCAGAAAAAGAGTCTGCTTTGGAAAGCATATTTTGGATTATGTATAATACAAGTGGCAGAGCTTTATATTCATATTTGAGGGTGCTGTATACTAGCATTTAGGGAACTTTTTATTTTTGCCTTTGGAACAACAGGTTTATCCTGAAGCTTGGCTCAACTGTCTGTTGCTTACGAGAGAAGCTGCTGCGATTGACTCCACCTGCTGCTGTCAGCGACATTTTATCATTATTATTCAAATTAAGCATGGATTATGGATTATTTGATTATTTAATTTGGGTATTATTTTAGTGGTGACTGTGGGTTAAGGCTTGACATCGCAAATGAAGCGAGGTCCTTTGGTTGGAGTTTTGTTTCATCAGTGACATCATTAAGACGTCATTAATTTTGCAGCTGCGAGTATATAACTAGGAGCTGTGGGAGCTATCAGTCTTGACTTCCACACTCCCACAGAGGAGATAATGGAGAGCTCTGGTTCCCGGGTAGACTCCGGGTGGAGGCTGTGAACGACTGGCCTCACAGCGAGGTAGTGCCACTGAGCTTAAAGCTCATGGTGCTCCGTGCAATTCACGTCATGCCAGTGCACGGACTGCCCTTGCGCGTCTGTCCAAGACGGGCAGGATAGACAGCATTGCTTTCCAGGGTCCTTTACAGGTACTGGGTCTCTCAATATACAATAAGGGCTTCTTTAGATCTCATATAGTCGACGCATTTGTTACATCTAGGCTGGACTGTTGCAACTCCCTCTTCTCAGGCTGCTCCAGTAAGTCCCTTAAGACTCTTCAGTTGATCCAAAATGTTGCGACGCATTTACTGACAAGAACCAGGAAAATGGATCGTCATCTTCTTCTGTGTCTAGTTTTACGGCGGTTGGCATCCAGGTCACCTTCCACTTCGGAGAGCGGAACAGACAATAGACTTAATATCTACATCCCTGCATATTTCTCCAATTTTAGCTTCTCTACACTGCCTCCCTGTAAAATCCAGAATATAATTTAAAATATTTCTCCTCACCTATGAAGCCCATAATGGTCAGGCACCATCATATCTTAAAGAGCTCATAGTACCCTATTACCCCACTAGAGCACTGCACTCCCAGAATGCAGGGCTCCTTGTGGTTCCTAGAGTCTCTAAAGGTAGAATGGGAGCCAGAGCCTTCAGCTATCAAGCTCCTCTCCTGTGGAACCAGTCTGTCTCTGTGTACGGGAGACAGACACCCTCCTCACATTTAAGAGTAGGCTTAAGACTTTCCTCTTTGATAAAGCTTATACCAGGGCTGACTCAGGTGAGCCCTGAGCCACCCCTCAGTTATACTGCCGGGAGACTTCCCATGATGCACTGAGCTCCAATCTCCTCCTCCCTCTCCAACTGTACACACTCTTTAATACACATTTATACCCATTAATGCTTGTTACTGACTCAACTGCATCCCGTTCTTTCCTCTCATCCTTTAAAATCTAATAGTAATAATTCTCAAGACCTGTAATAAGAAGGTGGCCACGAGATAAAAGGATGGATAGTAAAACATGTAATTGTGAAAACACAGTGGGATAAAAGACAAATGTTTAGCTTATAGGAGTCATTTACAAGGTGATGTAGAACTCCAGACAGCACAAAACAATTTGAAAGCGGAGAAATATTTCGTAAAAAAGGCAGATAAAGATTAGAAGGCACCCAGAGACAATGATTTTTACTGGAAGAAAGAGAGGGAGAAGAGGGGATTTTCAGCAGGGAATTGGAACGTTAGAGAGACAGAGAGAGAGCGTGTCCACGGGGCAAGGAAGATGAGCTGCAATAGAAGTGCAGGTAGCGAGTAAGTGGGCGAGAGAGCTAGAGGAAGGCTGGGGGAGAGGGAGTATGTATTGCATTCCTGTTGCATCAGTTCAGTGTAACAAGATTTGGAGATGCAGGCTCAGCCATACTAATAGGTTTTGCACTGACACCCCCCCCCCCCCCACACACACACCCATAGAACATAATACAGTTCTGCTCAGCAACACGGTTTGCTCGCCACTCACATTTAGACCCTGTTGATACATTTGTAACCTCGTTTGTGTGAGAGAGACAGAAAATTAACAAATGACTGACCAGCCGACACACACACACACACACACACACACACACACACACACAGAGCACTGTCAAGAAGAAATACCAAATAATCCCCTGCGAAAGAGGCAGATCAAGATAGCGACCTTGAGCTGCAGTGAATAGTGGAAATAAACATAAGCAAGGCCACCATATCTCTGCCGGAGCAAATCTAATTTAGACGACTTCTTTTTGTAGAGCCAGGACAGCACTGCCTGTTGTAGCTTTGTTAAAAAACGTGGGCTCACCATTGTGCAACCGACAATCTGAGGAGATATTTTTTATTATTCAAGGCAGATGAAAAATCCTGTTTTACACAAATGAGATTGTATTTTAATCTCCACATTAAAAGCAGCAGGGAATCGGTGAGCATTTTCTTGTTTTCATGTATTTTCTCAATCAAATGTGCGCTCTCGAGCCCTTTAATCTTCTCCTCGACTGCTTTCACAACTAACTGAAGGGGATACCCACTGAGACACTGATATCTGGTCAGTTTTAAATTTCAATTCCTCCAGAGGCTTGGGATGTTTGTTTTTAGGAGGAAACTGATCCCAGGCCTGTAGGGGGGCAGCGTAAACCTACAATCATAAACAATGAGTATTGCTGTTATGTTGCAGCATCCTGCGTATTTTTAGCCTTGGCCATAAAAATAAAAACAGCTAACTTTATCTGATCTTCTGGCATAACATATTATGTAAATGCACAAACATAGCTTCAGAAAACCAGAGACCATTACCACCTCTTCAAAACATAATAAATTAAGTAGAGATACGCTCTGTTTTCACACTCTCATATGAAACTAGAGAAGGCAATTTCTGAAGAAATTGTGGTGTGAATGTGGCTATTGAAAGGCTGATGCTAAACTGGATAGCTGGCTTGAAATGTTGAATAATACTGTAAATGTATGAATGATGTGGAATTTTCAGTTGAAGGAGTATAAATGGATTGAGAAGTGGGAAAGGGATGAAGGATACAGAGTGTGAATAGGATTTAAATGTTAAATAATACTGTGGTAATATGGTTTGAATGGAGTTTCTAGCTAAAAGTATGAATGACTAGATGTGAGTTGGAAAAGTGTAGAGAGGGAGTTCGAACAGTTGGAAAAAGTGGAAAATGGTCTAATTAGTATGAACGGGACTTTTTTGTTTTAATGGGATTTGAAAAGTTGAAAATACCCAGAATGTATGAAAAATGTGGAACATTTTGATGTTTGATTGGAGGATCCAGCTGAAAGTATGAATGAGTAGAAAAGAGTTGAAAAACCTTGAAAATTTGTGAAAATCTGAATTTTGATCATTCTGTCCGTTCATTTGAATCCTGGAAAAATCGTGGAAAACCTGGAATATTTTGGAAAATATGATGGTTTTGAATAAGAAAATCCTAATTGAGTGAAATATTTGATGTTTGAATGACGTTTCTACATTTAAAAATGAGGAACTAAGCACTAAACAACATGGCAGAATTATAATTATTATAAAGAATTTCTTCATAGAAGACCATAGGTTGGGCATTCACACCAACATTCATGTGTCTTTAACAGAAACAGAATGAGTAAGTTGGCAAATGAATGAGTGAATATGCCTGCTTTACAGCTATAAAACAACAGGATCTATTGTATTTTCTCTCTCTTTATTCATCCTATACTCAACCAAACTGTTCAATTTCAATTCAGCTTGGGTTTAAATCCCCTGATGTGCGTTTCCCTCGAAGGACTCAACCCCTTTCTTTTATTCTCTCTCTTCTTTTTTAAGCTTGCGAGTTCTTTCAGGTCGAAATGGTACCTTATGTGTAAAGAAGAAAGACAGTGAATCAATAATCAAAGCTCACCGTCTTTATGCCCAAAGGCGAATGGTTTCTCCCTTCTCAGCCTGTGCTGAGGATCATTCATAGTGTATAAAAGGCATTTGTAATGCCTTGCTGTATGAGCAATAAGAGAAGCCTGCACACGCCTTTTCTTCTCAGTGAGCTTTTGAGTTGATCCTTGTTGTTTCAGTGTCTTGTGATGGGAAATCCAGCACCACAAGAAAGGAGATCTCTAAGCTGGATGATAGAGCATTGTGGGTTTTGGTAATTTGCTTCATAGATAAAGGCGAGGTACTGCCCAGGTGAAACAGGTAGCGCTTCAGATGGAAGGCAATGATTTGCATTGATAACAGTGTTGAGCCTTTGGAAGTGTTTACCGTGGGTGGATGTCTCGCGAACTCCAACAAAACACACACGAGAACAAAAACACACAAGGCAAACAAGAGGCCTGGAATATATCACTAATTAAAGAGTGATTAGCACTAATGGTACATATTGATTGTTGGAGTCTGACATAATGGCAGAAGTTAATCGGGTTAGTATCATGGAGCTGAGGGAGAGAAGGCCTGTAAATTGAACTCTGCTGAACCTAAAGCTGTTAAAGGGTCCCCTGGTTGTTTGTTTGGCATGTCATGCTTTTATTTATTTTAGGCAGGAATCAGTTGACCATACACTAAAGCCCTCTCTCAAATAGTGACGGCCTAATCATAGTTTTGCAATCATAACTAGGCATGGCAGGCCTTGTGGTGCCTTTCCAAAACCAAAAAAACAAGAGCAAAAGTGTAAGAAGTGTATTAAGCATTGTGTCCGTCTGCTCTAACGTCAGCTACAATCATTAGCATGTCTGGCTAACTAGCTTATACCTACAGAAACACCTAAACCACCGTTAATTCCAAGGCCATACTACATTAATAGAATAGGACTAAAGCTAAAGAGACTATAGGACTAACTAGCTCTACACTGCAATACGGAAACCGTTTCAATGTCTCATCATCAACCAGGAATGCCACTGCACAATATCATGTATGTATAGTGTGACGTAGTGAGAGGCCGGGTCATTGCCGGCAAGTACGTCCCCACCCGCTGGCTGCTGCAGGAACTACAGCGCATCGTGACGGAGGGAGAAGGAACTACAGATCCCAGAAGCAGCGGGGGACACCATGAACAGGTACGCTCAGCTGTCATGCATTAGCTGATTGCTACAGATGAGAGGAGCTGTGTTAAAAGGGTTCGAAGGAGAACAAAGGAGGAGAAGTTGGGAGAAGAAAAAGGACGATCGTGGAGTACAGACTAAAAATACTGAGAGAAATCGAAGTGTGTTTTTTTTTGTTATGTTCTGTCACTAGACAACTGTTTGAACAAAGTGTATGGAGAAGGGTTGACATATATCAGTTTTGAGTGTAACAGCCAAGTCAGAGTGATCATTGCCCACGTTCACCACAGCCGAAGCATAAAACTGACTTGTTCCACCTCTCACCACGTCATAATAGCCATCAAAGGCAAATTGAAGACCCCCTTTACACAACTCTCATTTTAAAATGAGTCAGCTGGAAACATTAAAAACTCAGCCAGAGACTTTGGCTGGTTTTCAACAAAGAAATAAAGCTATTGTTAACTTAATTATAGCTAGCTAGCTACAACTGATCAGGTCTGATAGCAACAGTTGATAAAATGGACAGTCTCCTTGCCAGAAATGAGAAGCTTGCATTTGTCCAACTCTGTCTAAAATCAAGGATACAGTTTTTTGAAAAATGACTATGGCTTTGAATGGTAAATCCCCACTGTTGTCACTAAACTGTGCAAGGACAGAATGCTTGACAGGCATAGCAACAGTAACTCAGGGGGCAAGGCTTAGTGAACAGTCACTTTCCATGAATACAACCTCACTTGGAAGAAAACAACTCTGCTCTGAAATGTTGATGTTGGCAAGCTTTCTTCTGCATCTTTGGCTTGGTTACCTTCTATTTCATGAGCACCATCAGTTGAGTGAGCTGTGACCTTTCAGAACTTCCAGGTCAGAGGTCAGTCATAATCTGCCTATCACCATTCTTGTCATAACCCGTCTGACATTTCACTGGCTCTGACTCCAAATGTCAAGCCATAATCTGTAAGGGTGAGCGCTGCCAGGACACATTCTCTCTTGCCTCTCACCAATACATTTTCCCTCCAGTACTTTCTCTCTATTTAAGCATTTTTCAGAGTATTCGGTTTCATAAGCAAGCTGGATGTGTTTAAGATATCAAATTCTGTTTGAAATGAAATTGGAAACTGTCCACTAGGTTCAAGCAAGTTATCTTTCCTTTTCCTTAGTAACTGAGTGAGAGCCGGATTTGTGTGGTAGGTCAACGGCAGCCTGCATCTTTGTTTGTATGAGATGGAATATATAGACGGAAGTTAAATGAGTATGGTTGCTGATGTCTACTTGCATTCTGAGCCAGTGGAAAGATGGATGGAGATCATTTGGTGCCTGTTTCCCCCTTCATAATGAAGAAATGGATTGTGAGAGAAAGGAGTGTCAAGCCTCATTTATGCCTTGATTCCTCAATGTCTTTATATTTCCCCCACATGGTCAGGGCGGCCTGCCAAATTCGTGCATGTGTGTGCATGTGGGTCTGTTTGATCTCTGGATGCTTTGCGAACTGGCAATGCATGCTCATTAAACTTTTATATATACACAGTATAGCATATAGTATATGCAGTAGTGGTCATTACCTTTCTAATGATATTCACATTTAGAAGAAGTAATTTGGCAGTTTTAGAGGTGATGTGGAATGAGAATTTGGGCGAGGGCCTTTTTATTCCTTTTTTATTATGTTTTGACCTTATGTATCTGCAGCTCTCCTTCACACTTGAAGGTGTACTAGTGGATATTTTCCCCATTCATATGGGGTAATTTCACCCTTTAACATTTTATTTTTTATCAAAGCTTTCTACCAAAAAAAGTGTTCTAATGAACTATAATGATCTGCGACATTGTTTCTGGAAAAATGTTATTCAAATGTCTTTAAGCAATATTCCATATCCAACAACTCCATTGTAATGGGATGGTGACAATAGTCCTTAGGCCACAACTATTACATGTTTATAAGACAACACCTCCTCTGTTTTTGGAAAAAGACCTTATGAAATGCATTGTCACTTTTAATTAATTTGTATTTATATAGCACAATATCACAAAAATGTTATGTCAAAGCACTTGATCATATAGAACAGATCTAGACCGACTCTATGTACTCTATGAGTCAAGGAAAACTCAATTCTGAGAGAGAGAGAAAGAGAGGCACAGGGGAAGAGGTGGAGAGGAATCTAACGTTGAAATAGCAGAAGCTTTGGTTTAAGATAGGAATATCACCTACAGAGGAGTACGGGCACCTTATTGTATAGTATATATAACTATTCCCTATGGCTATCTTCTACAAAGTGTGCTGGAGGTGTTCCGGGCCAATAACTACAGTACAATAACTTAAGTTTCGTCTGAATTTAACATTTAGATAATTGCAGGTCATCAAGGTTTTTATGTCTTTGAAGCATGCTTAAAGTTTAACTAATTGATTGGTTTCATCTGGCTTGATTGACAAATATAATTGGGTATAATCTGCATAACAATGGACATTTATGGAGTGTCTCCTAATTATATTGCCTGGAGGAAGTATATATAAGATGAATAGAATTGGTTCAAGCACAGAACCTTGTGGAACTCCGTGACTAACTTTTGTGTGCATGGATGACTCATCATTAATATGTACAAACTGATCTATCTGAAACTGATCTATCTGATAAATAGGACTTAAACCAGTTTAGTGCAGTGCCATTAATGCCGATTAAATGTTATGTAATAGCATGTGATGGTCAATGGTATCAAATGCAGCACTAAGATCTAACAAGACATATAGAGACAAGTTCTATATCTGATGCAATTAGAATGTAATTTGTAACTTTCACCAGTGCTGTCGCTGTGCTATGATGCACTCTAAATCCTGACTGAAGCTCCTCAAACAACTTATTGTTATGTAGGAAGTCACAACTGATTGGCAACTGCTTTCTCAAGGATCTTGGAAAGAAATGGTTAGATATAGGTTTATAGTTTAATAAAACCCCTGGATCAAGAGTGGGCTTTTTAAGAAGAGGTTTAATTAATAATAATAATAATTGGACCGTTGGTCAGCCTTCTATGGCGACCGGGGACCAAATCCAGGAACATGCCCTGTCCTGTCTTGGTCAGGGACAGGCAGCATAGCACGCACAACCAGGGGCAACAGTGTAGGGACCCAGGGACACTTCAACATGTGTACAGCTTTAATCAGAACACCGACCCGAGGTGCCAACGACTCCAGAGAGATGAAAGTCAACAGTTCTAATTCCGGAACCACAGCTGACTGACTACAGCCAACCCCAGGGTTGAAAGACCACAGCTTAACCTCCTGCGCCACACCCCGCAGCTATTACAGCTACTTTAAAGGACTGTAGTTGCATAGCCTTTTAATAAGGACAGACTGATCATATCTAGTAAAGAAGTGCTAACTAAGGGTAAAACTTTTAGCAGCTTAGTTGGGATGGGATCTAAGAGACACGTTGAACCCTTAGATGAAGAAATCATTGAAGTTAGTTGATGAGTTGGTTTTATAGTTGCCTCCAGGACTCCTGTGTTTGAAGACAAGTCAGCACCAGCTGAGGGCAGGAGGCACTGAATTGTGTCTCTAAAAGTTAGAATTTTATCATTAAAGAAGCTCATGACGTACTCATGAAGGAATACTTTTCACAATAGAACTATGACTCTGTCAGCCTGGCTATAGTGCTGAACAGAAACCTGGGGTTGCTTTCATTTTCCTCTATTAATGAGGAGTAGTAGGCTGCTCTGGCATTATGGAGGGCCTTCCTGTACATTTTAAGACTATCCTTCCAGACTGAGCATGATTCCTCTAGAGTGGTTGAACACCATTTCCTTTTGCATTTGCGTGTTATTTCCTTTAACTTATGGGTTTGGGAGTTACACCATGGAGCTAACCTGTTTTGTTTTATTATTTTCTTTTTTAAAGGGGCAATAGAGTCAAGTGTCATTCGCAGTGAGTCTGCAGCATTATCAACAAGATGATCAATTTTGGAGGGACTAAAGCTAGCATAGGAGTCCTCTGTTAAATTGAGATATGGCACTGAAGTAAATGCCAATGGAATCACTTCCTTAAATTTAGCTACAGCACTTTCACATCTAGTGTAGGAATGTTTGAATAATGGCGTGTAGTCCAGTAACAGCAATTCAAAAGTTATTAAATAATGATCAGATAAAAAAGAATTGTGTGGAAAGACTATTAGATGTTCAATATCAACACCGTAGACAAGAACAAGGTCGAGCGTGTGGTTAAAACAGTGAGTGGGTTCCTGTACACTCTGACAGAAGCCAATTGAATCTAACAGTGAGACAAACACAGCACTAAGGCTGTCATTATCAATGTCCACATGAATATTAAAATCACCTACAATAATTACTTTATCTGTTTTAAGAACTAAACCTTATAAGAACTCTGAGAATTCAGATAAAAATTCAGAATACGGTCCAGGAGCGTGGTACACTATGACAAATAGAACTGGCCGTAATATTTTCCAATTTGGGTGTGAAAGACTAAGAACAAGGCTTTCGATGAGTTATAATTTAGTTTAGGTTTAGGGTTTATTCTTAGGCTTGAGTCAAAGATGGCTGCAACTCCACTTCCTCGGCCTGTGTGTCGAGGAATGTGAGTATTGATGTGACTGGGGGGGGTGGATTCATTTAGGCTAACATATTCATTATGACACAGCCAGGTTTCAATAAGACAGAATAAATCAATATGATTGTCTGATATTAGATTATTAAATAGTACAGCTTTAGATGACTGATGTTTAAGAGTCCACATTTAATTCTCCTATTTTGTTGTACTGGTGCAGTGGTGGTCTTGATTTTCGGTATTTTTTTATGTATTTGTATACTGTTTTTATGTATCGCTCCTCCTCTGTTTACTTTTTTTTTTATTTATGTAAGTGGTCGGGGGGCAGACACCCTCTCTATGGAGTTTAGGGTGGGTAACTGTGGATGCGCAGAGAAGCGTGTAGGACTGCATCTCTGCCTCCTGATCTCAATGAGTTGTCATGGCTTAGGGCTGCTAATAATCTCGGCCAGATTTCTAGATATGAGAGCGGCTCCATCCAAAGCAGGATGGATACCATCTCTCCTAATCAGACCAGGTCTTCTCCAGTCCTGTGTGAACCTGCCGTGTTTGTAATTTGTAAAGTAAGGTTGAAAATTATCAAGGCTGTATTGGCAATTTAAAATTAAAGTTTTGACACCATCTGAAGATCTGTTCTGATGGGCACCAGAGAGGCTTTCCCCAAATGGGATGATTTGAGTGCACCATTTGATCAAATTGCTTTTGGTAATGTAGTTCACCCCTGTTCGGATAGGAGGGACAGAGTGGAAGGTGGACGCCAAAACATCATGCCGACACAGGTTTCCAGACTTTTATCTTCAGTCTACCATCCATCAAACACTTGAGGTCCTGCTCTTCTGAAGGGGAAAACTCCCTCCCCACATATAAAGCCATAGAGCCTGCCTACCCAAATCAAAAGTGGTCTATCAGGGCGGGACTCTAGAAGGGAACAGACAGAGTTAGTTCACCCAATTACATGTTCATACCCCCAGTGAATGACCTTGATTATCATGCGTCAGATCTCTTCCACTGCCGAGTGTGAAACGCTGAGGAACTTTGCCAGTAGGTCTGAGTGCCACGCCATCTTCCAGGTCTAAGGCTAAGACATCATCTCCAGCTCTCCAGGAAGAGGCCCAGGCATCTAGGCTGGAGCTGCTGCAAATGTACACGGCAATCCACAGCATCCCTGCCATTTAGCCACTCTACGTATAGATGCCAATCACATCACACCACCCTGCGACAACCACCTCGCTTTAGATGCTGCCTCACTTTATTTCCTCTTTATATGTTGAAGGTGTAGAGTGAGTGCTCAATCGTTGTGACATATAGGTCCTGTGTGTTTAATGGTGTGTGTGTGTGAGTAAGAAATGGTATGATGTTAGAGTAGGGTTAAATGTGTATGTGTCAATCATCGAGACACCCATAGATTACAATCACTTCCCCCCCAATTACAATTTATAAAAACAGAAGAGGAGAAAGTGTAGAAAGAGGGGAAGGAAAGATCTCAATTATAAAAATGCAACTTGTCCCTGAGCTTCAGAGGCGAATCACATTTCTTTGAGTCACTCCAAATCTCCATTTTTCATATTGTTATGCAATTACTGTCACACGTACAGTATATCATTTGTGATTCCTCTCACAGAGCTGCTAATACTCTCTTGGTATGTGATTTAAACAGTAGAAACACAGATCAGCCTGCATGGCCTACATTTATTACTCTGATCTATAATATGACATTATTGCATCATCTGTCCACCCAACATTTCTCACGCCCTAAGACACTCATAACTGAAGTGACAGACGGCAACTGCCTGTGTATGTGCTTTTATGGGTGTGTTTGTGTGTATATGTGTGTGTGTGTGAAGGCCCTTGTGTACAAGCTGGAAGCGTGGCACAGGGTGTGTTTGAATTGATGGCCAATCGTTGCAAGTTTGCATGTCCATATGTTTCAACCCGCAGCTACATCCACCATCTGTCCCAGTATGATGCTAATTTAGCTCTCCTGTCATAACTGACATTCCCCACTGTCTACAATTGCCTGCTTTGTTGCCGGGGATTGCTGTAGTGGTGTTACATACTTGTTACCAGGCCACTTCCTGGCACCTGTAAGAAGGTCTGGTGGTTAGAAGTAAGATCCCTGAGGGTGGCATATGTGTGAGGGTGGCATATGTGTGTTATGGAGGGATCATCGGGTTCATCAGCTCTATGGTTCGTCTCAAGCGTAGCATGGGGAAGCATGTCAGGAAATTCTCTGGAAAATCACTCAATGTGTGTTTACCCGTTACATCCTAGCAGGGGAAGGGTGGCAAACCTGAGGAGTAGTTTGCTCAAGTAGGTCAAGAGGGTGAAGGGTGAGAAAGTGTGCGTGTGTGTGTGTGTGTGTGGGGCATCATTTTGCGTGAGATGAGTGACTGTATGATTATGACACACATGTTGCGACTACAAGATTATGATAAATGCTAAAATGTAATTAGCAGTAGCACAAGAAGCGTCACACACTTAATGTCAGAGTCACACAGCAATACCTGCCTCGCTAACATTAGCCAGCAAAATCTACTGGTCATACCAGACCAAGTCAGGCAGTATCGGCAAAGAAAAGAGGTCACTGAATTAAGGAAATGCACCCTTCCTTAATTAGCCATTGGTTTCTTTTGAATTCAGCTTTTCCTTTGAAGACAAGACAGGGTCCTGATAGATGCTTTTTCATAGACACCCCTCAGTTTTGTGTTTGTAATACCTGCAATGAAAAGGTTGCCTCCACAAGCCATAGACCTTCTAAACCCTCTAAAAAAATTAAGCATTTATTGTAATGGTGAGTTTTGGTGTCTCGGTAAGGTTCCAGAATCTCTAATAATGAAACTCTCTGGAAAAACACTGTATCTCTTACTACATCTCAACCATCTGTGTAAAACAACGGTGAGGACTTTGTGACTTACCTTAGGGGACAGATATTGGCACGACGCATCATGAGGGCGGCGATAATTAATGCAGCACACCGTGTTGTTAGTGCAGTCCCGGCTTCCACTCAGAGCTCGGCAAAGCTGTCATGCAAACAAGCTGCGTCTGATGGTTGCACACGTATGCTTGGTGATTGTGTTTGAAGGTAAAGATGGAGACGTTCCTGTGGGGCAATGATTCCCAGAGGGACAGATTGAAAGAGAGACAGTGTGCGTGGCTTGTGGTGAGAGGGAGGCAGATGCTTGGAGAGAAAGAAAGATAAAGGCAAAAGGAAGAGGAATGGGTGATTGAGACAAAAGCAGATGAGGGGAGAGTTGAGTGTGTCCTGTCTGATAAACAGGAACATGGCTCATCATTACAGAGAAGCACCAAGGGAGCACTGAAGCCCATCTGCCAGCTAATACATACTAATGCACTCACTTCACTGCACAGCCACCATCAAAGCCACAGGACACGCACGTGGCACGTGCGCTTTGCAGCACAGTTATTGAAACACTGGAGTGGGGTAAATCAAAGCAGGGTCTCCAAGATGAACTACGGTTACAGTGTGAAACATAATTACAGATGTTGATCTACCAGTGAACAGCAAATCCACGCAGACAAACGAAAGCTTGTCTTTAGCTGTCCGTAGCTACTGTCTGTGTCATTTTCTCAAATCAGTATGTCCTAGTGACATGAATTTAAAACCGTTTTCAAATCTGTTTCAGTCATATGAAACATCATACAAACCTAATGGGTTGGACATGGACCACCTTCCTGTGCAGTACGATACCATCCATCAAATGCTTGCTGGGATTTTTTTCTTCTTCTTGTGTTTCCTCCCCACCATAATTTTAACACTTTGTCGGTACGAATAACATTTTGGGTCTGTTGCTGTTGCCCTATTTTCCTCTCTTTTTCCTCATTTAACAAAAAAGTGTACAGGTCTGTCACACATTGCAGTTTACTGTGTCAGGATGATTTCAAACAGGTTTAACTCTGCGAGTGGTTAGGTTTGACACCCACACAGGCATGCTTTTGCCTTTGATTTTTTGTTGTGTTGTGTTTTTTTTTATTTTTGCTTCTCTGTGTGTGTGTGTTTGTGTGTGTGTGTGTGTGTGTCTGTGTGCATGTGAGAGGGGTGTCAGTGGTGTAAACAGTGAATGTCCCCGATGTCTGAAGGTATTATAAGTGCAGCTGTGCATAAAGGCCTAGGAGGGCCTTTCTGAATCAGTGGACAGGACCGGAGCAACCTTTTCAACATACATTAATGCAGGGTCACCTCACTGAGATACAGGTTTGTGAGAGAGTGACACGGAGGGGTTGTCGGGGTTGGGGGATGCAGATTTGGGGTATGGTTTGCATGCAAGTGCCCTCTTCACTATACCTTGTGAAAATATGCCCTTTCATCACTGTATTCCCATGTGCATCTGTGCATATGTATTTGTGTTCCCTGACTCTGGCGAAAACACATATAGTGTACATGGTCACGATATGCTGTCAGATGTATTGATTTGATTTGTTTGGAAAGGTATAGGAATCAGAACTGAATACACTCGAGTAAAGGCGAGGCTGCACATTCAGAATAGACTATGCATCAATCACAGTAGCTCTAAAGCGGTCCGTGTTGTCATTTTGATATCAACTTGATTGTCCAAGCACATGCAGGCCCTGCATTACGTTATAGGCCTAAATAAAACACATGGATGGGTGCGCTTCTCCTACCTCAGCAACAATCTGTACGAAAAACATGTCCACATATCAAACTCCTGTGTGTGTGTGTGTCTGTGTGTGTGTGCTCCCTTTGTATGTGTGTGTACAAGACTGCATGTGTGTCTCAGTGCATCAGCCCGGTGAAGAGAAGAATGACCCAATTATAGAGACAGTCTGCCTCACAGACATACAGTATGTGCACGCGGAGAAAGAGAGGTGTGTGTGTGAGACACAGTGAAGGAGAGATTTTTTTTGATAAAAAGAACACAGCAGAAAAGGGGGAGAACAAGAGGAGACGTGGCAAGGCTTGAATGAATGAATGCAGAATGAACAGAATGAACACAAAGGTGTGCCGGTAAAAATATAACCAGCTCTTGAAAATTCTAATATGTAAGGGAAATATCAAATATTGAAATATTGGGATTTATTTAAATGACAAATCCTGAGGGTGGTGCTGCACGGTGCATGCCTCCATTCATGTACAAAGTACCTTTCCCTCTGCCCTTTTTTTTCAGGAAAAGGGGAAGGAAAAGGGGAAGGAAAAGGGGAAGGAAAAGGAGGGGAATGTGGCCCTGAACCTGACAATTTGGAGGATGCGGTTGCATAGCAACAAACAGCAGCCAAGTACCTAAAAAGCAAAAAAATAAATAAAAACCAAGGCTATTTGGCTTGTTAAATATTCTCTGCCTGCCAGAACAGCACTCACAGCCAAATGCGTTTATATAGAACCAGATTTAGAAATGCAGCTTTAACAAGCACATAAGGTAGAAGCTGTACACAAACCAACAGTTCATCTGTTTTTTCCCAAACTGTGACTTTATTGACATTTTTATCTGCAGAATATCAAACCTGGAAATGAGAACAGCACATCCTTTATTTATACAAAACGTGATTGCATCTTTAGAAGATGGCCAGTTTCTTATGATATAATATTCAATATGACAAACAGATCAGGTTGTCTGCATCAAGTCACATATTTCATTGTCCACATGGAAGGCACATATTGTGTTCACATATTATCTAATAAGCCCATACACAATGGGGAATTAGCATTTGAAATGCAATTTGTGTGTTTGTGAACTTATAACATGGACCAGGGATCAAAGTCGAGGCGTTTTGTCATATTACAGATAAACACAAGGCAATTTCCCATTGAATTTATTAACATTTCCAACGCAAATTCTCAATCCGTGGACACTCGTGTATGCACATGTTTTGTGCGTGCTTCTGTGTGTCCTGCAGGTTTGGCGATTTCATTAAATCAATAAGCAGCAGACGTTGTTTGTCTGTAAAGTAAGCTGTAGATTAAAATAGACAATGTAAAAATGACAACAATATTCCTCCCAAAAGACAAACACGGTTCCCTTTTATTGAATGTGTCATATATACAATGCCTATACATTATCTGCTTTTGAATAATCAAAACACATGATATTTATTTGCTTAATCTAGTGTGCACTGAATCCATATAAGGCCTGAAAGTCAAAGCCCTGTTCTTCCACAAGCTTTTGCCAACTTTGCAGCTTCTCCACTATCTCCAACCGAGGTTATTAAGGTTTCTTTTGCACATAAATCGGACGCCATTGCTCCGGGATATATTGTAAGTGACTGCTGTTGATCTCACCACCAGTGTGTTTCACAGAGCTGTGAATAATAGATAGGAAAGCTGACCAGAGATCCTCCTAGCGCAAGCGGCGTCTGTGAGAATGCTAACAAGGAGCGATCTTTTATTTTTCCCCTCTCTTATTATTTTTGCAAAACCGCAGAATGTTCCTTTTTCTGTTGGCTCGCATGCATTTATTAATAACTGAGTTCCTTTCAAAACATCTCCTCTGGATAAGATGGATAACGCATTCCTTTTATCATTCTCACTTCCTCAAACACACACACAGACACACACGCAGTATATTGCATTGAGAGTGTTGAGCTGCGAAATCGGACGGGAGGGCTGGAGTTCAGTTTTATACCAAAATCTGGGTCACAGAATAGATTTTCACCCCACACATGTAACTCTGACACCGATAGTTACACGCAATCATAAATTAGATATATCATTCAAATTAATGCACTGTTTAAATTGGTAAATGATCATTCTGTAGATTGATATGTACTGTATATGCAGAGGTTTCTGCCATATGAATATTCAACATTCACTAATACATGTTTTCACATCTTACAGAATTCTATACAAGTTGTTGTCTGAGTAGGTGTTGATATAATTGCACTGGCATTGGCTGTGTATTAAGAGAAAAGACAGCTTGTTTTTCTATATAAAGTGCACTCCTACATTCTATCTTCATTTCAGATTAATTGAAAAAGCCCTGGTTTACCTGATGGAGCTCAGGTTCTGGACTGCAGAGGCCATATCAAAAGGATCCTACAGAAAAATAAAGACAGACAGCTCTGTCGCCCGGCAGAAGCACTCCACTGTGAAGAATTCACAGTGTTTGAAGTCAATGACAGCTTTTAGGGATTTGGTGGAGACTCAAGCCTTCTCTTTTCCCAATCTCACACATGTGAAGATTGTGTGTGTGTGGATCTATCTGAAGGTGACAAAGATATACTGTAAAGTACAATTTCAGGTACCCTCGGAAGCCAATTCTGCTGGTGTCATTCTGCTGATCATTTCCAATCATCGTCATACCTAAATAACAATATAAATAGTTGTTGCAAGTACATTTCAAATAAGCCGCTGAATGTTTAAACAAGAGAAAAATGCTGGCAAGGACAGTCTCTTGCTTCCTTTCGCCAAGAGGATATCGCTTTTTTAATCCACTTTACTTAAAGGTGCCACAAACAAAGGTTATGTGCTAATCACCAAAATGCACACTTAAGCTCTAACAAATGTGTTGAATGCATTTCCTTCCTCATAAAACATTTGCCAATTTTATACCATTTTAAATGTGCATTGTTTAAGTGCATTGTTTACATCCATGTTTATTTGCTTGCAGTATTCTCCATCTCTGCCTTTGTTGGCACGTGTTACCACCACGTGTTGATCATTGATATAGTGTGATACCATTGGCATGAATGTGCATTGGGTCACATTCCATGCGTGTGCCCTCATGCACGTGCACGAGATAAACGAAAAAGCTTTTTCACTCCATCATCTTTCAGAACAACTTGTGCCCTTTTTGACGAAATAGTTCCAGAAAATACATTAAGAAATTAAGGAACAAAATTTTAACCCGGGTTCTTGTGTTTGAAATGCAGGTAAGCTTGGTGGTTCCAGGGTTCCTGAAAAAGTTAATTTGATGAGGTCTGGAGCCAGGCTAATCAGTGCTTGTTTACTTTGCACTTAATGAATAAGTTTAACAACTGCCAGGTTTGTGTTTGACTAGTGAGCAACACTGCAAATTCTGCGCCAATAGTTCCTGGGCCATCAGAAAGTGCTACCTCCAGAGTAGGGCCATATTAGGGATAAAGAGCTATTGCAAAGAAGAACTCTGGTTCCTCTGTTTGAAATCAAGGCAAGCTTCCTGGGTTTCTAAAATGGTTCCTGGAAAAGTTCCGTTGATGGAATCTTTCAGAGTCCCTTTGCTCTGTTTCTAGAGGAAAAACTGCTCCAAAACTGCTTTTGTAACGCAGCAGATTTCCTATTAAAGCAAACGACATGTGTAACATACTGTAGTGTACATAACATGCAGTGTAAAAGGCCATAAGGCTGTTAATCCTCTTAGCGATGCTCTTGTTTGCTTAAAGTAGTAGTTCCATGAATTCTGCACCATAATTCATATGTCAATAAGGATGTTTAACAGCTCCATTGGTTTTGTTATATGTTGGTTATCTGAAAGAGATGATTTTCCTGTTCCAATGCTGAAGGTTTTACAGCAGATCTACTGATATTGCCTTTTCTGGTTAATGCCGCTTGGCTGTGAGGTGAAACCGAGACTGCATTGTTTGTCGTATGTGAAGGTGACACAGTTCGCCCCTCATGACCCACAGATATCACCTGCTCTCCGGTTGGTGCACACCAGTGGATTAGTGTCTTATTTCTCAGGTAAAACAAGCAACATCAATAGAGTCCTGCAAAAGATTTGCCTGGTATTTTGCATAAACCACAGGCTGCTAAGCCGTTTAAACAGCCCTTTTTGAGTTAAACACTTCAACATCAGTCGATTGGCTAGGGAACAGGCGAAGCCTTTATAGATTCATCTTCCCCTCCCATGAAAAGAGGAGATGAAGCCTCATCTTGACAGGTTTAATTCTGTGGTGAAAAGATGGAGGAAAGGTGAAAGAGAGGAAGGACAAAGGAGGGAAAGTGAAGATGACGGCTTCCTCCCACTGGGTTGGCTCCAGCTGGTGGGAGGAAAAATGTGAATTGAGAATCTGTTTCCTGTTGACTTTCTTTCTTTCTTTCTTATATTTTTACTTTCATGTTCCCTCACTCCCATCCTTCCATCCTTTTCTCCTTCTTTTCCTACATCCTTCTTTACTTGATTATTACTTTCTGCTTTACTTCCTTATTCCCTCCTTCCTTTTTGCTTTCTGTAAACACGATTTCATAATAAAGGTCAATAAACATCAGCCCTGTTCTTTAGCGTCCAACTGCCATGACCGTTAGAACTGCAGATCCTGAAAAGCGTTATCAGTGTTTTCCCCTATTCCTGCTGATATCAGCTTCCACAACACACACACACACATACACACGCACACTGTTATCTCTGCTATCTGGTGTTTAGCCAACGCAGAGCTAATCCAGTGTGAACCTACTCCATGGCTTGTACCCAGCAGTTTGCAAACAGATTTGGAGAACAGACACACACACAAACACACACACAGAGGGAGACAGAGAGTTTGGCCCTGCAGCAGGGAACATCACGCTCCAGTAATGTGATGCTGAGGCAACACTGTGGTACAGTAGTTTTGCATTAACATAAATGTGCAGGAGGAAACATGCAGATATTTAGAGCTGTATCCATGTGATAGCTGTCTGATTATTCCTGCAGTGCACTCACTGTTCCCACAACACACACACACACACACACACACCCCCACACACACAAACACACACGGCCTTACATGTCCATCCTAAACAGTCCTAAATCAGTCCTAATCTAATTTTTCTTCAAGCAAGGGGAAATTACAGACAATGAGGGAGATAATTTCACTACAGAAGTAAAACTCTGCAGGACTCACTGAGAAAGAACAACACAAAACCAATCAATCAACAATCATGCATTAGTGTACACCTGAATATGTTCATGGAAGTGATGCTGATAGATGGCTTCGTCTAACAACCCAGCAATTTAGTAGCTATATAGAGTTGGTCTAGACTTGCTCTATACTAACAAGTGCTATGAGATAACTCTGTTATGATATAGCGCTATATAAATAAAATTGAATTGAATTGAATAGCTATGCTTTCCCTATGCAAAGTGTCCAAACATTAAGTAAAGATATTTTAGCCGGTGTTTTGGTTTACTGGTAAACAACAGGGATGCATCGTCTCCTGTCTCTCCCCCTTTCATCGATATCTCTGTGGCATAGCCCACAATGGATCCTCAAAAACCACAGCTACAACACATCTAGCTTGGGACGTGAATATCACCAGTTAAATCGAAACACCGGCTGGTTCGGACATCGTGTGTATGTGGCTCCCTTGGTTTCTGCCCCCAAATTGTCAAAAGACAGATCGATTTGTGAGAGCAGAATTTAACTTTGAGAGGAGACTTGACCAGTGGGAGCTGTTTGCAATCCAGTACTTGCAATGCTGAAACTCTTGTGCGCGTGCTGCTTAGTTCTACACACACAGGCACTGTTCTCTGCCTCTTCCTGTGTTTAGTTTCTTGCTTGCAGCTGCCTATATAACTCTCGGTCGATGAATTTGTGCGCGAGGACTTACATTATGTGAGTGGCAGTAAATATCTGCACATTTGAAATACTATAATTTGCTCGTGAGCATGTTTTATCACACGCGTGACTTCTGACAGAAATCTGACACCATAGAATTGCCTTCTTTTAAAATGTCTCACTAACTTGGCTTATATTTAAGTATGAACTTGCTTCCACTTGTCATAAAAGTGGTTTTGCTTCTTCCAGCAGTTTTCTACAAGCAGAAAAATGTTGAGAGAAAAAAGAGATAATGACCTTTGTGTCATTAAAGCAAATTCTGCACTAGACTTGCTCAGTTGTCAAGTATGTTGCTTTTTCTATTAATATAATAATTCAAAAAAGACTCATAGTCTAGACTATGTGACTCATTATGATGCATTTTCTTGGAGTGCAGAACAGCACTGTTGATATGACTTTCAGTTCTTCCACAATCTCCAGCCTCTCTGCTGTCTGTTATTCTCAGGAGACAGGTTAGATAAGACCGCCTGGGCTACAAAAGCAACAAAGAGCCTGGGGAGGAGAGTCTGTAATGCAGAAACATTCAGCAAGTTTAAAGTACGGAGACAAGAACCAGATTGTGCTGTTCTGAAGCGATGAACACACACACACACACACCTTATATGTGGGTGACAAACACAACACAGACAGTCCATTTTCTTTCTCTAGTCTGATCCTTCTTCTCCATGCCTCCTCCTCCTCTCTTCTTGAATGTTTCTATTTCTGGAATCCCTCTAGGCCTCTGCATCAGTTTGGTATTATTATTGTTGGGTCAGCATGGGCCAGTGTGAACTGGTTGGTCCCCTACTCCTTCAAACAATTGTCATCAGAAAAGTGTTTATTCCACCTGCTCTCTTTGTGTGCCAACAGTCTGCTATTACTGTACATACGGCTCCACACCGTTGACTCAGTGTTGTGTAACAAACAGACACACTCCCCACTGCTCTGCTCATGTTGGCAATGGTTTGATTTCACATACAGCACTGCAGTGGTCAAATTAATGAGTACAAATGCACCCTGCCCTCAGTGCCTTAGAGGAGGGCTTTCTAAAAGAAAGTAGAGAGAGAAATATCCATTTTAACAAGCTGTTTAGAGCGTTTAGAAAACCTTTTAATATTTTGTTCTTCAAATGATTCAGGGATGGTTTTTCTGTCATTGTTGTGAAGGCTAGAAAGGTATATGGCATGACTGAACGACAAGTTTATTTAAAAGTGGTATTTCACACACAAAGGCAAACTGTAAAATTATTAACAAACTGTCAGTTGTAAACATCCATCACAGTTTATAGGCCGATGTCATCTGTGACTTGCCATAGTTGTGTGGCTAAGCTCTTTACAACATGTCCAATCATCTGACTGTAGTTTTGGGGACTACTAATGCTACAACAAGTGTCAATGATACCAGTTGAACCACATTTTCCACTAGGTTTTGGTTAGCATAGCTGTTTTTAAATCATGTAACATTTCCTGTATAAAGCAACTATTTCCACTAAATAGCGGGTAGCATGACCAAATGCTACATTGTTGCATTTTATTTTGTAGGGCAAAAAGCACAAATATTGAAGTTCTTCACCTGCATCTTCCTGTCTTCTATTTTGAACAATCATGGTTGGAAGGTATGATCCAGAAAGAGGGTGGGACAATAAGGGGTTATTACTGGAACTTTGGGATTGCTCACTTTGAGATTTACACCAAATAAAGTAGGTTAGATATTCTGGCTGATAAGTAAGTCTGATCGTCTTACTACAGTGAAGTAGCGACACTACTACTAGCATTCCATCCATCCATCAATTTTCCTCCGCTTATCCGCTACTACTAGTATTCCTAAAAGTTTAACTACATTTTTCTCTTTAAGTAACAAAAAAAAGCTGTCTTATTGTATTACTTGACCGTAGATGTTAGCTTCAATGTGTTATGGTACTTTTTCTGAGCTTCCATTGAAGAAGCGCTTGTAGCTACACTAGCAGTGGTAGCTAGCTTCCCTAACACTGACGGCTGATTCTTGCCCTGTCACAAAATCACCATGTTCCCAGATCTAAGCAATTAACTTGTCATCAACATATCATATCTTTACACCTTTCTTTACCGACATGATTCTGCATTAGAAGGCAGGTTTACAGATATGACACTGGACACACACACACACACACACACACACACACACCCACACACACACTTACAAAGGGAGGAAAAGGAGCCCAAAGAAGTCAACAACAGGCAGCCTCTCTAAGGGTTCCCCGTCATGGCAGTAACGCAGCTACATCGTCAGCTCAAGATGGGACCAAAACTCAGACACTAATCAATGCAATGCACCATGGGCATTGCCAGGGAATGGTCCTCCTCAGACAGCCGACCGATTACGCATCATAACACAGCTGATTTGCCCCATGGGTTGACACTCGCTGTCCAGGCCAATGAGATTTCCCTTCCCAGCCAGCCCAGTGGTGTGTGTTTACATGCTTTGGGTTCATCTAGATATTGCTGTTATTCCACAGTGCTAAATTGTCATTACTTGTAAAGTGTTAAGCAAAGAAAAAAAGCTCAAGGCAACAGAATGGAAGAAAAAGGTGTCACTGGTCACACTGGGCAATACTTGGAAAACTTGGAAAACTGTGATTACTTTGACAGACCCCTCTTGGCCTTAAATAAATCTATTCTCATAAATAGTACTCTGCCTGAGGCAATTTAAGCCATTCTGATGATATACCGTTGCACACAACCCAAATAAATCTTCCCCAAACAGCCTCAAATTTCGCAACAAACACTTTCCACAACTTTGCCTGCTGAATCCCCCTGAAATCGAGCTGGGCCCCATCCCAACAGATTCCTCATGACCTCTAGGGCACAGAAACCCTAAACTCCCTCAGGGAAAAAAACTGCTTGTTCGCCTGTAAACTCCCCATTAAAATTATCCATAGGCCAAACCGCACTCCTCCACCGCTGTCAGATGGCTGTTGTTTGCAATGGCAGAGATGCATCATGAAAGGGTCTGGGGATTTAAGGCAGCTACTAGTTTGGACGTCGTACGAGAAGGACATTAAGACAAAAGACTGTGGGAAAACAGAAAAACCTGAAAGCCGATGTGAAACACACCCTGTAGTTATGATAAAATTGTGAGATTTACTGTAGTGGTACCATGCATTCAGGCAGAGATGTATGTGCAGATATAAGACATATGCCAGATGGAACCAGACAAATACACATACACACACACTCTGAGTCTGCTCTGTGCTATTTTAGGAGATGGGGAAGAAAACGGTCTGACTTGGCAAGTGTACATGTGTGCACTAGTGAAAGCAATGGGTCCCTGTACATATGGGGAAGTATATGGTCTGGCACATGTTTAGTGTGGTGACCCACCTTTCTTTGCATCTGGACCTGATAACTTCCCTCTCCAGCAGTAATGGAAAGAAATCTAGACAGTGACATCTCTATCTGTCTATATCTGGACTGACTTTGAAACTTGGCTGCAGCAGCTCAGAGTTTCATCCGTAATCAGACTGCAGGGATTGTGCCATGAGAAATGAGGAATACAGTCCTCTCCACATTGGATAGAAGCATACACATAAGCTAAAGTATGGGCCGATGCTGTTTTTAAAGCTGATGTTGGTTTTTGTGACCTAAGTGGATGGTTTACATTTCATATTGAATGAAGCGAGAGCTCTTTCAATCCACCCCAGAAGAAATTGTCCCATTGTTTGGATTTGAGTGGATTGAGCTCACATGTTGCCATTTAGTAACAAGTCATTCATTTTTAAAATCCTTAAAATTCATTTTTTTTAAAAGTACACATGCCGATTTTGTCATAACTGCCAGACGTAGCTTCAAATCCCAGAATTTTTTGAATCAACAATCCACTTGTGTACATTTTGGGGCACTATTCTGCACTTTAAATACTAAGTAATACCAGATGTAGTGCCACAAAATTTGTTGGCACCAACAAATTGGGTGGCTCTGGCAGCTTGGTGACGTAGTGACTTTTTACAGGTGGCTACAGTTGGTTGTGACTAGTTTTGTCTGTGGTAAAATGGATGCAAACAGGACAGCTCCATCACCATTTAATGAAACAATCTCAACTTAATGTCCACTTGCTTGCTTGTGCCGGAGCTTTAGATGGGTTCTTTATAACCAGATGGGATTGTAGATGTTCAAACATTTTTAGGTAAATACTCTTATTCACTTCCTTCTCAAGACTCAGATGAGAAGATCAATACCACTCTCGTGTGTGTGTTAAGTATGGAGCTAGAACCAGCAGGCGATTAGCTTAGCTTAGCATAAAGACTGGGAGCGGGGAAAATAGCTAGTCTAGTGCTCTCCAAACTTGAAAAATATATCAAACGTTGTCCATCATTTAGCAGCTTCTCATTAAGCAGAGCAGGGCTCTATAGTTCACTTCATTCCCTCATAGGTCAGCGCTGTCAAGATGGTTTGCTTTTGGTCAATGGCAGATTTGCTCGTCAGAGTTCACCAAAGCTGAAATGAATCCATTTTAGACTGAGCTAGAGCCAGGATGTGATTAGCTTAGCTAGCATAAAGATTGGAAATGGGGGATAACAGCTAGCCTGGTTATGTCTAAAATTAGAAAATAAGTCTACCAATACCTCTAAAACTCACATTAACACATATCTCTTTTTGTTTAATCTGGAAATGAACATAAGTGTGAAAATGACAAGTTGTGGTTTTCACGATGAGTTACGTGCTGTAACTATTTTTTGACTTCCTGTAGTTACTTCATTTTTACATTTCTGTTTGTGTATGTCGTTTGCTGTTTGAGTTTCTTCACTAAGAAATACATGATTTTTAGACTGACCATATCAACAACCCGCCTTTTATTTGGTCAGTATGGGTGATTTATGTGAAAAATCATATTTTAAGGCTTTCTTGTGTAGAGGTGCCGAGGGAGGATTTTTCTACAGATGTTTTGTTTGAACCACAGCCATAACACAGGGTTTAGTCTTTCATAGATGATCTGCAAGGACTGGCAGCTCCAAATAAATCAGGTAGGCTTTATAAAAGAAAGCTAAACTAACCCTTTAAATGCCTGGACCATGTTAAGATTTTGAAATCTTTTTGTGAGTCGCTGACTTTACACTGAACCGGCTAGATTTTACTGTACCTTCTAAGATACTCACCTTTTGTTTTCTAGCTCCCCGGGGCCTATAGATGTTCACCTCAGGATAAAGACATTGTTAGTGTGACTGAGGTATGTTGCTTTAGAGACTGACTTCCACTGCCACATGAGGTCCCACAGGAGTCACACTAACGTTAGCCGTTCTATCTGCCTCAATATTGGTATTGATCCGTGTTTAGAGTCGATGCTTGCACTGTGGAGTTGGGCAGCCAGTTGGACACACACCGGTGGAGCATTGCAGGAATGGACACAATCAGTCTAAGCATGAAAGGAGATGCACGCCAAATTTCTACACACACACACACACACATTTACACCTGCCTGAACACACACAGCAGTATAATGTTCTCCTTCTACTCATGTCGCAGCCTCTGCTGCTCAGCTCCATCAAAGAACACACTCGCAATGAGCCGAGTCAAGCTGATATAGCCACAACACCTGAGCAAGAGATGCCAAACCCTCCCCTCCACACGCACACACACACACACACACACACCTCCTCCACTTCCTCTCCACCGTCTCCTCTTCTATCTCTGCAGCCGAAAGCCAGAACAGACTGATAAGCAGGCAGCCAGAGATGCACTAATCTTCCCTCAGTGAGAGACGTTTCAGAGGCTATGTGATGAAAAGCAAGCTAAACAGACAGAGAATGAGAGGGAGAGGATGAGGGAGGAAGAGCGAGGGATGAGAGGCAAAAAGGGAAAAGTGAGGCGAGGATAAAGATTAGCAAAATCAGGAGGACAAAAATGGATTTAAGTGTTATTAGTGTAAAAGGAGGGTTAGTTTTAGTTTAATTCTGTCCCTTTTCTCTCTCCGAGCCTCTGCACCCATTTGCCTGCTTACCAGTCTCTCAAGCACTCTCGCCCATCCTCTCTTGCACTCCCTCACTCTGCACTCCCAAACCCCCACCTCATCCCTCTCTCTCTCTCTCTCGCTCTCTCTCTTTCTCCATCTCTCTCCCAGTCTGACTGAGGCTGATGTAGGTCAGTGCGTCTGGAGCCTGTCTGGAGCTGCAGAGAGCTTCAGAGCTCCATGCCTGGTCCTCACCGACCCCTGCAGCGGCTGCGTCCGTGCCCGAGCTGAGGGCGCGGCTCCCTGGGTTATATGAGGACACAGCCAGCCTGGAGGATGTGCCTGCAACAGAAGAGGAGGGGGAAGACGGAGGGGGGTGCGAGGTGATATGGGTTGTGTGTGTACCATCAAAAGTTTAGTCAGTGTATGTTGTTGCCATGTGGGTCTAATACGTAGAAGTATATGTAGACAGGGAGAGCTAGAGCGAAAGGTAAAAATGCAGGAGAGGAAGGGGAGATAGCCGTTGCAGTTGTTTGTCTCTCCTCAGTGATATACAGCACTATAGGGAGGTCCTTTGGGGAAGATTTTCATGCAATATTGCCTCCCGCTTCCTACACACACACACACACTCGCACACACTCTCCACACGGTCTGCCTCTTTTTTCCACTCGCTACCTAACTTCTTTATGATGTTCTCTGTCTCTTCCCCAGACCCAATTCTTCCATGTCTGCAGCCTTCTACGTTTCTGAAAAAACATCAGCGACCCAGAAAACTCCAAACGCAGATGCGACTTCCCTCCCAAAAACACGTCTTTCTTCTTTTGCAGTATATCCGCTCCCGTGCCTCTCCATACAGATCCAGGTCTGAGACAGGTCCTCTCCTGAAAACGCTGACTGTCGAAAGTGTCCATCCTCCACCCGTCGTATGTCGATTGCCCTTTTGATGGAAGCAAATGAGCGTGAGGATGACAAATTCTGCAAAAGCGCAAAAAAGCTATGTTGATGACTTCTCCATCTCCTGATTCTGCTCTCCTTTCCTTCCCTTCTGCTACCCACCCCCCCTTCTCCTCTGCACTCATTCTCCGCACCGTCCCACTCCTCTGGCTTTTAGACAATGCCCCCCAAAAAACGATCGTTGTATCAGAGTGTCTGAGTGTAGTAGAGTGCATCTGTGAGAGTGGCTGAGTGTGTGTGTGTGATCAAGTGTGGAGCGTGTGTGTGAGAGAGAGTGTGTGTCTGCGGCTCTTGATTTGACTCTGCATCACGTCTGGGTCCTGCAGCGGTACACTGGTACTTAGCTGGCTCTGTCTCGCCGTGAGTTTGATTGTGTGTTTATGCGTTTGTGTGTGTGCAAGCGTGTGTTCGTGCGAGTTTGTCTGCATTGCCGTGACACAGCAATCATCTGACCTGCCTCGTCATCACTATCCGGGGCGAGGGATGTTGGGAGTTCCTGGGGCGTGGCATCGCCGGCCTGACCACACCTCCATCTTGCGCTCATTCATTCATCTATCCGTTTCCCTTCATCTAACGCCCATCACTTTATTCCCCCACCATGCCCGAATCCTCTGGATTACAACAGCGACGGAGGGGAAAGCGAGTGAGGAAGCGAGGGCTCTCAAACTGCTCCATTGCCTTCTTAATAACAAATGATTAGCTTGCTGCCTCCTCTTTTATACTTTTCCCTCTTTGTTTGGACTCTGGTTTGTTCATATTGTACAGTCAAGGATGCTCTGTTTGTTGTGTTTGCATCTATGTGGTACTAACTCCCTCTTCTTCCGCAGCGCTTTTCCTGTTTCTGTGTGTCTCCAGGATTTTAAAATGTGATGGAAGGAAGAAAGAAAGGAAGGACATAGGGACCAAAGAAGAAAGCAAAGAAGAATGGAAACAGAAACCAAATAATTGCTCCTCGTAACATTCTGCATTTCCAAATATAAGCTCTATTGCCAAACATAAAGAAGGAGGTAGAAGAAGACGAGAGAGGGAATTCGGTGGTTAAA
Source organism: Gadopsis marmoratus (assembly GCA_036023855.1). Classification (NCBI taxonomy): domain Eukaryota; kingdom Metazoa; phylum Chordata; class Actinopteri; order Centrarchiformes; family Percichthyidae; genus Gadopsis; species Gadopsis marmoratus. The sequence continues at coordinate 30,974 of JAVQJF010011250.1, forward strand.
CAATGTAACATGTATATCTGTACAATATAATGCAATTCAATGCAGCAACAGTAAAACAAAATCTACAAGAGAGGTGAATGACAGCTTTAATTTCAGGTTTATTATATTGTATTGTGCCACATTGTATGGTGTTCCTGTTATTTTGTCCATTTACCCATTTCAAAGTATGACTAAAAGCAGTTATCTTATCTCTCTCGTGTATCTGTTTTTAGCCCTGAATGTCAAAGTTTAGGAGGAAGCACATAAGGACACAATGAAGTATTAGTATGAAGTATTGTGTTCCATGGCAACTTAAAAAAAACCTGACTTTGCTAGTGTTGTGTAAGGGCTGACAGCAGTCAGTGGGTGATATGGTGAGATGGCCACCTGCACTGTCTGCCACATCCACACAAAACACAAACTGCCTGTAGATGAGTCACACACACAGGGAGAAAGAGAAAGTGTGTGTATGCAAATCAGTGCTTAGTCTTCAGTTTTTCTGTTTAACTGCGGTGCTGGAGGGGACTTCCCATTGGTTTTCAAACTTTCAATCCTTGGAAAAGCTCCAATTCAGTTAGTGCTGGACACACATAAAGACACACTCACAAAGGCCTCATTGTGTTTGACCCCGGATGACGAGCAGGCAGGTCAAAGTGGCACGTCATTCCTAGGCGGTTGAAAATGGCAAGTACGTGGCACGCAGAGACACACGATCACACACACACACTTTGCCTTCAATGCAGCTCGTTCCCTGCATCTTCCATTTCCATCTTTTGCCTTCTGTTATTGGATTGGATCCCCCCCCCCCTTGCTTTTACAAAACACTGTGACGACACTGTGCTCCCGTTTGTTGTTTCAGCCCGGTCTAAGGCAGCTTCGGGTTATAATACACCCAGCTCTCTGTAAGAGGCAGACTTACACACACACACACACACACAGACAGTCACATGCGTTACGCTCATTTAGCCTGCAGTTTGCTCTAGGGTTAGACTGACATATCGGGTTAATGTTTATGTTTTATTAAAAATCTATTAAAAATTTAAAAATCTGTGTTAGTCAGCTCGGAAATAAGGAAGGAGGTTCCTACCTCTCTGCAGCTGTAGGAAATGTGTTTTTAATGATATTTTTTAAAGCCCTTATAATAATTTTGCTAATACAACTTTTAATGGAGTGTTTAAGTGTCACCAAGGTTAGCAAAATGCAATGTAACATGTTTAGATCACAGTTCTGGCAAAAGCAAAGGAAAGCCCATCAACTCTTTTTTCATGTGTTTATTCATGAAAACTCTCCCAATTTAACCCAGAAATATCAACATCAGCACATCATCCTCAAAAAAGCCCACACCAGTCTAACTCCAGCCTGCACCGCACACACTTTGAAGAAGTCAATGTAATAACCCCAGCCTCCCACAGCACTCTCTCATAATGACACCATCCCTTTAGGCGTCAACAGAGCTGAGACAAAGCACCGGTGTATTTGGGGTAAACACGGCTCCGGCAGCTCTGAAGATGACAAAGCGATAGGCCAGCGTGATGGGGCTCGGCGTCCCAGAGCCTTACATCTGCCAGTGACAGAGTGGAAAGCTACCTGACAGCTGCTTCTCACACATCAGATAAGATTACAGGTATACCTGCTACACCTGTTTAAACAAATCCCACATGCATGCATGCCGCCATGTGTGTGTGTGTGTGGGTGTGTTGAGCCCTAGAAGGAGACAGCGAGAGATAGCAAACTAATCCAGTAGCAGGTGGACGCTTGTAATTGGGGCAGCTAAAGATACAGACTGATGAAGGAGCTCATTATTATTTATGTGTTTGATTTATGTAAGCACCAAGGGGGGGCAAAGGGGTTGAGTTGTTTTAAGTTTTACAAAGTTTATGATTTTATTTAGCCTGACATAGATTAAGAATGGTGTTATGTTAGAGTACATGAAGGTCTAATCAGGAAAAATATTTATTTTGTTATTTTTTGCTTATTTCGGTGGCAGATTTCTGAGAAGAGTTTGCCCACTTTTTATTTATCGCCAAAAACACCCACGTCAGTCAGCTCTGTCACAGGATCAAGGGCAATGGCTCTCAGTGCCATGCTGCATGACATCACCTGCGTGATTTAATGATGGTAGGTCAAAGCAGCCGATTACGGGATGAAGATAAATCTGCTGCATGTGTTAACATGCATGCACATACATAAACACAATGTACATCTGCATCTGCTCCCTTTGGCTCTAGGCTGACATCTAGCGACACAGGCTGTAATGTGATCCTACATGAAACAGACATGTTAACATAATGGGGCTGTGGAGGAGGAGGAGGAATCTGTGCATTGCAGAACAGGAAGCTGCTGGAGTGACTGAAACATGAATTCTACATTGGTTTTCAGGCTCCCGGTGTACCATAATGAACTGATTTAGAGTGTAAATAAAAGCCATCATCACCTCAGTTGCATCTGTTTAGAGGCTACTGCCTGCTGTGATGTAATGACGTGAGCTGGTGTTGTAATGATTTGTAAATAACAGGTTGGGTGAGCTATGTTTGGGTGGGTTTTCTCTCCTCTACATCCCTGCACACCACACTGCAGTCTGACTAACACAACATGTTGTGGCTGCTTTTGTGTTTTCTCAGCATTTCCTTGACCCCTCCCCCCCCATTACACATCATCTAAATTTAGTCCGTACTCATCCACATGAAAGTAATGAAGTTCTAAGTATATCCTTGCAAGCTTCCCCTTGCAGGGGCAATGGACACTGTGTTCCTTTAAAACACACTGTACACACACACACACACACACACACACACACCTAGTTCGTCTTTCTTCCAGTGGAGTCTGACGGGAATGAGGTCAGACACACCGATCCTCATTGCACATTATTATTATTATTACCCTTTTTTTTTTTCATTATTCAGCCAATGGGAGACCAGGGGGAGTGGCTTGACTGAAAAATCAGGATGGAGACAGACGCTGATTGGCGTTCATATCTCGCGATGAGGGTATAAAACGGCAAGGTTCTCGTTGTTGTGTTTACAGTAATATTACAGAGCAGCTCAGGAAACAGGGAGACTATGAGAAAGCGCAGCTGCTCAATTCAACCACATGGTTCCTCAACCGCACAGACAAGCTGCGCTGCAGACAGCCAGGTTCACATAAGGGACTCGCAGCACTGCTGTTGCCCACAGCGGCGCGTTTTGAGCCTCGCGGGGCGAGTTTTCAGCCGCACAGGCAGTTGAAAGGTGCTGTTATATATAGTTTCAGGATATATGTTTTGTTTCCGCGAAGCGCGCTGGTAAAAGAAAAAGTTGAGACGCCAGGTGTCTCCAAAACGGATTGACCTGAAAAGAAGAGACTTGGGAAGAACTTTTATTTATTTTTTTAGACCCTGCATTCAGAAGTGGTCCGACTTTAAAGCGCCTGGAATATTTTTTTTTTTTTTTGGTGAAAGCCTAATTAGGCATTTTTGCGCACTTGAACTTTGTCAAAGCACTGCACTGGACGGTGTTTCCAGGCGCTTGGAGGAAAGGATGGTGCAACACATGAGCCAGACAGAGAGCGCCCACGCTCACTCCCCTGGCGGGGACTCCACGGACACGGGAGAAATGGACTTGGAGATGGATGCGTCTCCGACCCCCGAGTCACCCTCCTCCGGGGTGCGGAGCGACTTGGCGTGGTGCAAAACTCCGACAGGGCACATCAAGAGACCCATGAACGCTTTCATGGTTTGGTCCCAGATTGAGAGGAGGAAGATTATGGAGCAGTCGCCGGACATGCACAACGCGGAGATCTCCAAGCGGCTGGGGAAGCGCTGGAAGCTGCTGAAAGACACGGACAAGATCCCGTTCATCCGCGAGGCGGAGCGGCTCCGACTCAAACACATGGCCGACTACCCAGACTACAAGTACCGGCCCAGGAAGAAGGTCAAGTCGGGAAGCGGAGCGACAAAGCAGGCGGACCGCGGGGAGAAGAGCGGGGAGCGCAGCGCCAAAGCCGGCGTGAAAAGAAGCCCCGCGTCCAAAGGGCTGAGCAGGACGCACAAACAGGGGAGCGCCAAGGGCGCCCCGGGGCAGGACTGTGCGTCTCCCGGTGACCACCAGGCGCTCTTCAAATCCAGGTCAGTGTCTGGGGCCAGACAGATCCCGGAGAAGCGCGCCGGAGACGCGAGGCGCGGCCACATGTTCGGCGGCGCAGGCAGCCTGGAGAGCGGGCCTCCCTCCGTGGGGGTCCCGGCCAGTCCCACCCTGAGCAGCTCGGCGGAGTCCAGCGACCCGCTCAGCCTGTACGAGGAGCAGAGCCCGGCGGCCGGCGAGTCGTCGCCGCACACCGCGCGCCTCAGGTACGCTCGCGCCTCCTCTCCGACGCCGTCAGCCTCTCACTCTTCCTCGTCGGTGTCGTCCTCGTCGTCAGATGAAGAGTTCGAAGACGAGCGGGCCGACCCGAGCCCGAGCCCCGGGTTTGAGAGCATGTCCCTGGGCGGCATGGGCTTCTCCGACGCAGAGCTGGACCGGGACTTGGACTGGAGCTTCGGGGAGTGCGGGGCGGGATCTCACTTCGACTTCCCCGACTACTGCACCCCGGAGGTCAGCGAGATGATCTCAGGGGACTGGCTGGAGTCCACCATCTCCAACCTGGTGTTCACCTACTGAAAACGACCACGGTGGAGAGGAACCGTGACGCCCCCCCCCCCCACACACACGCATACACACACACACACACACACACACACACACACGTTTTGAACTGTTCAACCCCCAGACCACTATATTTCCGCCACCCTTTCACTAAATAAGGGCGAGTGAACACAGGAAGGAGAAGGTGGCCTGTGTCCGCGTTGAAGCTCACAGACTCGGGCAGCGCTCGGTGAGCTTGACGGGAACGCGCAGGCGGGCGGGGATGCTTAGTTTGCATTTGGACACAGAGGAGGAGTGAATGTAAGCAGAGAGCAGTGAAACACACGGACTTGAGCTCAAGTGTTCGATCCAATCCGCAAAGGATGAGGACCGAGACTGAACTTTGAATCCCGACGTTGTTTTGTTTCGGGGTGGGGGAGGGGAAGGGGCATTTAATGGAGAGCTCGTCATGTTGGGTTCTGTTTAAGGTCTCGCCAATTCACATTGACCATCAACTTGCTATTCAGGTGTAGTTTGTTTTTTTTTTTGTCCCAAACTCAAAATAGTTCCAATATCAACACGCATGCCCTCTGAAGATGAGGAGGATTTTGTTGCTGTTAAATGCGTAAAAAAAAAAAAGTCCATTGCTGCGTATTTACGCAAATTTGTGTGACCACAGGACACAATTCACTATCACCAGCTTCTCTTTCAACGGCAGGACTTAAAACGAAGACTGACACAGAACTTCAGAAGCCCTTTTTTCTGAACCTTTTTAAACACTCAGTGCACAATTCAGGACCAATGTTCCCCGACGCGCATACTTTCTGCCTAGTGCTTCAACTTTGTAGTTCCTCTGTGTCAGAAGACCTTTTTTTATATTGATGTATTTATACCGGCCAAACATTTTTATACATAGAAGTATTGTCCTCGTACAGGTCTTGTTTGTGTTTGTGCACACACACCTGTCTGTGTCCAGCGTGGAAGGGCTAGAAGTGTATCTTATTTAAAAACGTCTGACGTCTCTCACTTTTAAGGAAATTTGAGTGTGTCATGGTTTTCTACCTGTATTTTTGTACAAAATTTATAGAAAGGGGGGTTTCCAGCAAGTGGGCAGGCTACAACATTGTCGTTTTGGATCTACATTGGTGTTTAGACGTGCAGAGGGGGGGGGGGGGGGTTTTTTGGCACAATGTGACCTCACACAGTGTTTACAGTATTTACCCACATGCTTCTTAATGGCACAGTGACTCCAGTTTCACCAGCCAAGTAAACAAAGCGCCACTGAGGCTCCCAGTCTGAGTGGTGACTGTTTCCAGTACACATAGACCTAAGGTATACCAGTGGAAGATCCCAGAGAGTCACTGTTTCGATAGAGCCAATACCTCTGTGTGCTTTTTTTTTTTTTTTTTTTTATCAAGATAAGTTTTATTTGAACCACTGGATGGAATTTCACACTCATTCCACTTTGCCTAGACTTTGGAGGGAGGGAGATGTATGAAGTGCTTCATCTGTTATTGCGCAAATTGCATCAAAAAATAGTATTTAACCTTTCTGTACCTGTTGGCTAAGTATAGCAGGCTAATTGTTTTCCTATATTATGGCATGGCAAATAGCATTTGTATTTCAGATTCAGGTATATGTAGCTATAGCTGTTGTGTTTAAGATTTTTAAAAGAATAATAACATGAAGATATTTATGTAAACTGACTGTACTATAAGCAAAGATTGTGTGTATTATGTATGATGATGATCAATGACAGGCCCTAGGACAGCCATCTTTGGACATCCTTATGTTGAAGATGATTGTGGTCCAGGAGTTTCTTTTTTTACCTTCAAAACATCTTTTCTATCGTCCTTTTTATCTTTTTTTTCATTTGTGCAATATGCTGTGTATGATCATGTTTTGTCCAAATCATGCCAATATCATTTGTTGTTTATAGCTCAAAACCAGCCAATGTGTGGGTCAATCACTGCCTCTCAGACCTCTGTACAGATTGTCGTTTTTTTAAAATTTGTTTTTCTTTTCTTCTAAGAAGGAAATAAAATCAGCTGGAACTGAAAAGTACAATGTGTTTTTTCTTTCTTTCTTCTTGTGGTTTTTTTTTAAAGCAAGCACCATCAACTGGTTACCTATGTAGCACTGTCAACTATATGAGGAGACAACTGGAGCAGTCACACATAGTCCGGCCCCTTTTTCATATTTGAAAGCGTGCTCAGGAAAAGGTGAGCCCTCATTATCACATTTCATAGCTCAGCATCGTTCTAAAGATCCAATCAGATGTCGGATGCTTACACTCTTGTTTGTGCATGCGCGCACGTGAATCTGCATGCGTACATGTTTGCTGTAGGTGGGCTAAGTGTGCAGCTGCCGACTGAATCAATAGCCAGCCAGTGAATTGATAGGAGTGGTCGCTTTCTCCCTACTCTTACTCTGTCTGATTGTACACGTGCAGAAAACGTGGCTGCCATGGAAACACTGTATCCAAGAGAGAGGCTGCAATCTGCTGTGTGTGTGTGTGTGTGTGTGAGGGATAAGGGACACAGACTGATCCATGAGGGTGGGGTGGGGTGGGTGGGGTAGGTAAGGAAGGAGGATGAGAAGGTGTATGTGTGTCTGTCTGTGCGTGTGTGTGTGTGTGCCAATGGAAAGGAGGGGGGAGAGGGGCGTGTTTGTCTGTCCTGGTGGATCATGCAGGAGACTGCTCCCAAATCCAATTAATTCCTTCTGGATGCATTCATTTGTCTAGTACATCTGACGAGGAAGAGCGACCAAAAGGGAGCGAGAGACCCCGAAGGTACAGTATTTAGTGTGTATCAATTTACGCCCTATACCACAAGAGACAATGGTAATTATTTCTGTCGCTCGCTTGCTCGCTCGCTCTCTCTCTCTCTTTCTTTCTCTCTCTCTCTGAGAGCAGGGTCGTCTCCAGCTTTCCTCTGACATGTGGGGCTGGGTAATGAGAAAGATAAGGCATGGTCATTACACACACCATCCCAAAGACGAGATGAGCTGGCCCCCATGTGTCTATAATAAGCTGGACATCACACAGGAAATATAGTGAGTGAGGTGTAATTGAGGTGTGTCCTGTTTTAGAAAGAAAAAAAAAAGGCCAATCACTCCCAGAGTCAGATGGATACAGTGAGATTAAAAAAAAGATGCGGCTGTTCTCCTCACACACACACACACACTCACACACATTCACACCCACATAAAGACACACGCATGAGAGTAAACAGATGCAATCATGAGAGGACTGGAGGTTCTGTCCACTTGACCGCCATGGCCCATCGCAACAGCTTATTTGTTTCCTGTGTAAAGCCATGTGAGTTTGTCTACTAAAAATACACACCAAAAATATGAGTGGAGTTCTGTTAGTGTGCTGCAATTCAGAGCAAAAGTTTTCTTCTTCTTTTTTACTTTGCAGCAGAATGAAGTGTTTCACGACTATAAAAATTCTCATAGGGTTGTTGGAGGTTTGATATGAAATCAGTTCGATTTTGCAGGATTTTTGTCTTAAATTCTGTGTTCCTTTTTAAACGTCAACATAATTTCATATTTCATACACGGACAGTGTGTTTGATCTTACCAGCGGCGAAGGTAAAATACATTTATCATGATCATAAAGTACATCTTGTACTATACTTGATTATTTCTAATTCCCGCTGCTTTATGCTTCTACTCCACTACATTTCAGAGGGGAATATGGTAGTTTTTCCCCTACTATATTTAAATGGCAACTATAGTTACCTGTTACGTTTCTGATTAAGATTTTACATTAAAACACTTGAAAATAAAATGGGTTTTCAATGATTAAACCAGTGGTCCCCAACCTTTTTGGCTGGTGTAAAGTGATTTAAACTAGCAACAGCGCATGGACCTGTAACAATCTGACAATGTCATAACCAGTGAGAGGGGCATTCATTCTGTAGAATTAGTACCTTTAGTTTTGAGACTTTAAGTATATTTTACTAATAATACTTCTTGTGTTTTACTTAGATAGTATTTTAACTTGTAATGAAGTATTTTTAGATTGCTGCTTTGGTACTTGTCTGAATAGTCCACCACTGAGTTACACCATAGTCATTTTATTGTGCTAAATGAAACTGTATCACCATATATTCTTATTATGCCATTATGTCATGCTGTCTGTTTACAGCAGCCTTGACCGCTGTTGCGACCCATTTAAAGAAAATACTCTTTTATCATGTGCCATTACTATAGCATATTCTGAGATGTGATTTCATGTATTTTCACCATGTGCAAGCGGGACAAGTTCTCATGTCTATTGTTACTACACCCAGGAATAGTACAGCGTTACAGTGGTAACATACAGTACATAAGATTAAGAAATGCCATAAAGTGAGAAGAGATCACTGCTCACTGCTGTGCTGATACAAATCCCTATGGGAATATAACATGAATAATAAAGAATATTATATTGATGGTAGAGGAGCTAGAAATAGCATTAAATTCATACAAACGTCTACTTGTTACCTTCACAGGCGCACTCACAGTCCCTACAGGAATAATAGAGGAACTTTATAGTGATTTTTCGCACGCTGCCGGTGAAGTTGAAGGCGGGACACAAAGTCATAAGGCACGCAGACAAAGAAATATGCAAACACCGCTGTCATGGCATGCACCCCAACTTTGTTTCACCGATTTCTGCCTTGTTGTCCTCCTGCCCGCGTCTTTGCAACGAAATAGGATCGAAATAGAGATAGTTGGAGAATAATTTGTCCGAAAGAGGTGTGAAGATGGAAGAGTCTGAGGAGGGAGACTAAACCTTTAATCCCGAATCATGTGTCAGCGTTACGCATGGAGACAAAGGAAAAGGAGTTGAACCTGGGCTGTTGATGCGTAAAGTTCCGAAAAGTGGAATCAACAGTCCTCGCAAGCAAGCAGGATTTTGGCAGGTAGGCTGGAACCACCTCTCTACTCTCAATAACGCGCTGTAATACTTTTTATACGACAGCAATCTGACCACATGTTCTGTGTGTTTCGTGTCACCAAAGTTTCTTTTTTTTTCTTCTTTTTTTTTCCCTTAAAGCGATCTTCGGTGATTTAAAGTCATCTTACAGAGTTTCTTATAGGCTTCGAAGTTTAGTAAAGAAACATGTTTTTTTGTTTTTTTTGTGGCTGTATAATAAGTGCTGCAAAAGTAGTTTGGAGGAGATCCGAGGATGCCTGATGCTAAATCTGCACTGCAAAGGTAACTTCTGCCAGGCAAGCTTCAACAACTGCAGCCACCAGATCCGACCGCGAAGATTTGTCCAGTTAATTATTGTGACAATTATAAACTGTATATGCCGTTTGGAGTGGCTGCTAACTGCCCAGTTTCAGCACAGCAAGGGGCTGGACAGCGGCTACCTGATTGCGTGTGTGTGTGTGTTCTTTCAAATTATTGTTTGCCTAACCTATCTGGGTGGGGGACTTGAATGCGCGCATTTATTTGCGCATTTGTCCTGGGGCTCCTGGCTGGACAGTGCCCCCCATTACATTTCCACCAGTAGATGAACTGTGGACTGACACAAATGGACAAATCGCAGCAGCTCTAGTGGAGCTGCGTTTCACAACAAACACTCTACAAAATCCATCACTGCAGCTCATTTACACGTCGTCACATGTCACATGTCAGAATGTCTGTCAATAACAGAGCTAGTTGAAATAAATCCCGGCGTTGTCTCTGCTTGAAGCACCAGGTGTTTACTAGTTGATGGTGATGCTGATTTAGGGACTGTACAAAAATGATTGGACTGGGGAGTGGTGAATATTATGTTTTGGTATTTGAAGAAGCTAGGCCCTCTCCAGAGTTAATCGTATTTTATCTGGACCTCCCATTGGAAGAAAATTGCTACACCCGCACCCCAAAATCTATTTTTCTCACACAGCCAGCAAGTGTACATAAAACATGTATGGGAAACATAACAAAACGCTTCATATTCTTGGCACAGAGCTGCTAAGCAAATGATTATTAGAGCCAGTAAATGAGTGAACTGGGCCAAACATGTCATATACTGATCTTGAATTATATTATGGGCTAACTTTATGGGCTATATTTCTTTTTTGTGAAGGTGGGAATGTTGGTAGAGATAATTATATATAAAGATCCAGTGCATTGTGTGTTTATCTCTTGTTTTTGACACCGTTTTCCATCTTGCAAGGCGATAAAATTGCCTCCTCTGTGTTTCAAAAACCTTCAGCAAATAGAAAAAAATACATAACCCTCTTTTTCTCACCACATCTTCCCCCTTAATAGTTTTCGTACACTCCCATACTGCATCAGGGTCTGATTCACTTTGCTTGGGGTAATGGGCGTAAGAAGAAGTAAAGTCGTGAGTACAGACAGTGGCAAATAGCTGCAGTTCCTCATGATACATGTTCACGAACACTGTAGGACGCACAGGAGATGGTATCACTCCACCTACATCCAGACTTGGGCCTCAGTGTGCATTCACATCGTGGCACACTGTGTACTACACAGAGAGAACTCATTGTTAAGCACTGTGCTGAAACAGTTTAGCATGACAGAGGAGTTCTGAGTCACAGTGGTAGGTGTTGTACTGTAGTATGCTTGAAAAGATAGGGACAAGTTCTGAGAACACTGAGGCTTGGATCATAATTTCAAGGCTTACGTGGCACAGTGTACAGTCTGGTTTTTAATACTGTGCAAACACTGCTGTGTAAGGTAACACAGACACTTGCTGAATCATGTATGTATTTATGCCCTCATGACATGACACAGACATGGTACTTTTTCATTTGTGATCAGAGTAATATGGATCTAGATACACAACTGCATCACGAGACAGGCGACCTACATGCAGCTTGAATTTTAATGCTCAAATTGGAATGTGTCATTGTTACTGTGACACAACCTAAATTACATCATTTCTTTGGACAGCACTCAGCTTGTGTGAGCCAGTGCCAACATGGAGGACAGCAAAAGGAATAATGAAATCAAAAGGAAATTGTGCTACTTGTTAAGTAGATTCAATTAATTTAAAATAAATCTTTGCATCAGAATCTTTGTACACATAACACAGCCAGATATACATCACAGTACTGTTGATTCCTTAGACTGTATATAAAGATGCATGACGTGACAGCCAAAACATCTGGCTGCAGTATCTGTTCTCTCTGATGTATGATGTTCAAGTGTTCATTTTTATTTGGTAAGAGTTGATAACTGAGTGTGTGATTGGTTCAGGCGGATTCATGACCGGGACCTTAAGATCACTACTACGCAGACTCTGGCTACAAATGACATCACCAACGCAAGCAGCGCCCGTATTTGGGATATTTTGGCTTAATTTTTGTACAGTGGGAGGAAGTAGAGACGCGTCGTCCATCTTTATATACAGTCATTGTTATAAACACAAAGACTTGTGCGTTCAGTCCTCCAGCTTTGCTGTGCGTTCTATGGAACTCAATTGGCCTTGTTGTGTGTGGGTGGGAAGCCAGTGAGGGATCCTGTCCATGGCACATCGGTAGTATAAAATGAGGTGGAATGTGACTACATGAGATACATGGTTTTCACTGGACAGTTTGGAGATAAGAACCACAGAACAGGTAAATTGGGCATACCACCTGAGGAGACAGGAGGGGACAGAGAATAAAATGAATGTAGGTACAAAAACACATGCGATGACTTTTCCATTGTTACTTTGCAACGATGTATAGTTTTGATTCTGTTGTCACCTCAAGTTGGTGCTGTGAGATACACCCGAAAGTAGTAAACTCAGATATTGGCTGCAATTAAGCAGAAGGCAGAAAGGTGTGAAAGCAGACGTACTGATAAATAGGATATGCTAAACAGTTCCAGGAGTAGGATTACAGCTCCGTAGGGGCCTGCGGTGGTTGGAAAGCTGTCGATACCAGACAGAGGCAGACAGACTAACACCTGAGCAAACTGTTCAGGTGTTGTGGTTTGTTTTGCCCTCAGTGGATCAGTGCTGTCTCTCAGTTGAAAGTTTTTCTTGAAACACAGCCACAGGAGATGCGATGAAAATCTCTCTTGTCCTTTCCTTCAGCCAGCTGCCCACTGAGCAGCACTACAGCAAGGCTTAGAGCAGAGGCAGACAGGAATGGAGGATGAGAAGGTGCTTTTGATTACTAAACCTAAGAATTGGTTGTGAAGCTCCTGAGCTACCCGCGAAGAAAATGTTCTCCTGCTATTTGAGTGATGATGGCAGACTATCAAAACATTACAGACTCGGCTGAGCTCACTATTGAGCCGTTCATCTGCAAAGGATGATGACCAGGCAGTTTCTGTTAGAAGTCAGTCCTCATGTTTCCTGCTTGTTCAATAATTCTATAAACATACACAAAGTAATTAAATAAGATACTGTTACTTGTGTACTTACCCTACAAAGTGTGCTATTGTGTGCTTTCCATGATACTCTGTGTATGCCTTGTGATACCTTAGGAGCACCACTTCAGGCAAGGTGTTATATGGACCAATAATTGCTCAGTGTTTGTGCTATCCACAAAATTATGCAGCACAGTCTGATGCTCAGGCAGCAGAAGAGGGAATAGAGCAAAATATCTCTGTGATGTATTTAAGAGCAAAAGCAAGGGAGCGGGAGAGAAGAGAATCAACCAAACAAAGTGCCATCATTGTATCAGGAATCATACTTACACACACTTAGAGATGGACCGGACGAGATCAGGTACAGTAGACTTTAATTATATTTAACTTACCAACGCTAATCCAGGGATGGAAAAAAAAATGTGTTGAGCATCAGCCCAGCAGTGCTATATGCACACACTTTCTTGTATTATGACCTTGTGAATTTCAATTCCGGCCAGTGCGTGGATTGTTCAACTCACCCTGGCTGAAATAAAAAACAGCAGTAGTAACGGCCAGCGAGTTTGGGAGGTTTTCATGCATGCTTGAGGCAAGGGTGAAACGGTGCAAAAGGTCACTTTTGTTCAAATTTTTGTGGGGTCAGGGAGCAAAAAGATATGTTTGTTTTACACTTGTATCTAAATGCTGGTCTGTAGTGAATTTGGAGCGGAATAGGTTGTTTTGATTTTCTGCCACAGCTTTAATAGTAGTTTAAAGTTCAAATATGGACTTTTGAAGCCCATTCCCAAATGAGGCACCTGTGGCTATATGACCATGGTTCTGAGTGAATACTGAAATGAGTCCACTCAACAGAAAAAAAAGGAATTCTACTCATTATGGTAACTCAAGGCAGTGGGTCTAATCTATTTTCCTCTTTTTGTATTATTTTGTTTTCTCCAAATTGGTGATTAAGGACAGTCACGTGTCCCACAGTGACCTCTGTACACTAACTGCAGTTAAGCGACCTATGCAGAGTTTGTACCTTAAACAACATAAAAGTGTTCTGTCAAGATTGGGAAAAAATGAAATATTTCTGTTAAAAGAATACCCTCCAGGTTGATGATGGATTTAACATAACTATGCAAAGCCTCCAGTAAATATATAACAGTTTTTTCAGCAGCCTCCATGTCTGTGTTCCAAGAGGTAGAAATGGTTTGTCAAATCATTTTTAAATGAATGCGTTTATTTAGAACTGGCAAGTGAATTAACAGATGTGTACAAGAGAGACAAATTGTGTTATAATCTTTCCATTTTCTCATTTGTCGTGCCCATGCCTGTCAGCAGCAGGTAGGTTCAGAGTAATGATTTCTAATTGTATGCTTCTTACTGCCGCCAATTTCAGACCGTGGTAAGCTGATGGTTAGCTCTGTCAAGAAATGTGAGTGATCGTCTGTTCTGCTGCTACTCTTGGCACACCCTCGCCCCCTTCCTGAGGTGTAAAAAGTCCCGTCTCTTATTGGATTGAACAAAGCATTCAAATTTGAGCAGAAAGTGAGGTAGAGGCACTTTTTTGTGGACCCATATATACAAATGTGTGCCTGAGCGTTTAAGACCTTGTGCGAATGCATGTGCATTGACGCACGTCTGGAGGAACTGCGAGATATGTTGTTGTGACATGCCTTGTCTTCCGTTCTGTAGAAAAACAAAGACAGTCGCTGCTGGATCCAGACAGCATAACTAATTAGTCACGAACGCACATGCAAGCACACACACACACACACACATGCACAGACACACATATACACAGCGGGGATACATGTGGCAGCCAGAGAGTAGGATATGATGTCACCTCCATAACCATAATTACCCGTCATAAATCATGTGATGTGACATCCTGTCACAGAGTGAATGGGTGTCCTATGTGCTAGCCAGGGATGGCTGCACTTTACTGCTGGATGCCAGTGTACTACGAACTCTCTCCAACTCAAGTGTGTGTTTTGACGTTCATTTTTTTCTCTCATCATAGCCTTCTGAATGATACAAAGTGTTCTTTTATGTTATGTCTCTGCTATCGTTTAGTAACAGTCAGCATGGGTCTGACAACACTGCGGTACACAGTGGGAATCTTCTCCTGGTAGCTGTTTGTCTCTTTGTGAATTGTGTAGCATGGGGTGAAGTTAAATCATTGTGGGTTGTCTGGATTGAAGCCAACAGAGTTTTTATCTCATTTAAAACTGGGGCATTATCATACTACAAAGATTTAAAATGAATGCAAAGAAGACTACACTTATTTGGTGATATCCTAGAATGGCATCCTGATACAGCAATGTTTTTCACAGGACACTGTAAGTAGCAATTCAGTAATTACACTGCAGTATCTTATCCCAATACTACTTTGACAATTTGGGACTCGACTCACGACCACCAGTAGCTCCTTTGCCTACATTTGGGTGATACGCCTTCGGTTGAGGACAGGACTTCTCTGCGGTGCTGCATACGGTCAGACACTGCACATAAGCTAATGTGAGCTGTTGGTCAGTCAAATACCTCCTAACTTTAGACTGGCTGCTTGTTAAACCACAATGTAATGTTTTCTATTTCTACACATTTCCTAAATACAGAAGATGGGATGTGTGCCAGCATTGGAGTGTAATCACATTTAAGCAATTACTTTTGCTGTTGTAGTCAGTTAAATATTGTTTTCAACGAGTATATGTAATGAGAAATCGCAACTTGCCTAACACTTAGCAATACATATGTCCCATGAGAATTAATTCAACGTGAGGTCTTTCCTCAGACAACCAATGAAGTATTGAATAATAATGCATCAAATATTTAATTAGATATGTTTCCAACATGTACACTAAAAGGTTCATGAAAACGAGTGGCTGATATCTGAATTTTAATAAAAGGCCTATATCAGTACAGCTCACCATTATATCAGTGTACTGAATAGTATGTGGCTGTATAGTATGTGTGTACTTGTCTTTTGGGCCTAATGTGATGGCAAAAATGTAACTATGCAGGAAGGTGTCCTTGCTTTACGGAAGAACAACACGGGGAGTTTTCATTCCCTGTGGATAGACACACATGTACCACATACACATGCGCCAGCAGAACTGCTGACGGTGCTGTATAGAGCAGCTTCCCTGTCACTAAAGCCCTTGAAGTGTGGAAGCAGCTCCAGCAGTCCTTCTGCTGTTCAAGTCAAGCCCACACCTCCACTTCCCACACCTCCTCCCCCTCCTCTCCTCTCCTTCTCCTTCTCCCTTTTTTGTTCCCACACTAATTCAATGCGTTAACCTGACAGTTGTGACTTTCATCAGAAACAATACTGCCAAAGTAGTTGTATAAAATGTAAATTTCCAACAGCACAAACAGTTTATTCATGCAAGATGCACTGAGATGATAAATTGCTCTCTTTCTCCAGAACCAAATAGAATCTGCCTCCACCCCTCTATGACATATAGACTCAATCACATCCTTCGTTCAAACACACTCTGCTGCTCCCCTCACATATACTGTAGCTCATACGCTTGATGAAACATACACGGAGAATCAAGGAGCTATATTTGTCTGCTCTTCGCAATGTTTTTTGCTTGTCTAATCTTTCCTTATATAAGTGGACTGGAGGCAGGCGGGGTCATTGCATCTGATACAGTGCATTCAGGAGAAGCACTCGGTTTTGTGGCACTGCTCGTCTAGACGCTGATCAGGGTCAAATATTGGCAAACTTAAGAGACCTGACATAGAGGCTCTTCAGAGTTTTGTGGGGGATTTTCTATTGGAAAATACTTTGTAAGCAAAGCAGGCCTTCAGGTTGGGTACAAGCAGAGACGTAGCTGATAAAGAATAAAGCCATTATTTGTGGTACAGAAATATCATCATGAGGCAACTGCCAATAAAACTAAATTCATCTTCTCACAAACATTTCCATGTGCTTTCATGTGTTAGATGTTTGTCATTAGGTCCTTGTTGCACTGCCTGAAATGTTTTCTCCTCTTAATATTTATATCAATTTCACATCAGAATATTTTTTTCCACTTCAGAGTTTTCTTGAATTCAAAGTTCCTGTGGAGGTATTTGTTCAGGTAACAGAATATTGCATTAATTTCCACCTTGGTGGATGTAATCCTGTGGTAAGGGTGTGTTACCACAGGCCTTGCTAAGTGTGTTCTAATGTTAGAACCTAAATGCTTGTCCAAACATGATCAAAGTGTCAAACAAGAAATCTGTGACACACATACCTAATAGGTTGGTTCACTGAAGTAACATTGGAATTTTATCCACATTTTCGCTCTTAAACTGCTTATTTTACTTATTCTAGTGAAATGCCAATTGTTTGGCATAGATAATTAGCCCACTTAGTGAAGTATACTTCGCACGAGAAGCTAAATAAAGTGTGAAAAATACAAACTTCAGCTGTAAATGCAATATTATGGACATCTTAAATTGAATGTATAACAGAGATGAAATGAGATTCCATCCATCCATTTTCCTTTGCTTATCCGGGGCTGGGTCGCGGTGGCAACAGGCTAAGCAGGGTTATCCAGACGCCCCTCTCCCCAGTAACACTTTCCAGCTCCTCCTGGGAGATTCCAAGGCGTTCCCAGGCCAGTTGAGATATATAATCCCTCCAGCGTATTCTGGGTCTACCACGGGGACTCTTGCCAGTTGGACGTGCCTGGAAAACCTCTAAAGGGAGTCGTCCAGGAGGCACCCTTATCAGGTGCCCGAACCACCAAATGAGATTATGCCATGGAAAGTGTCTGATGAGGTCATGTAAACAGCAAAACACTCTCTCACTTTTCAGCGAAAATAGAAATGCATGTAAAGAAAATATGGTATTTTCCACTTTCCTTTAAGCTCTAGTAGTAGTAGTAACCAAATGTTATTATCATTATGTTTCACATATTTTTATTAACCTTGTTATATTACTGTTATATGCTCTATCAGAAAATTATTAATTCATGTTTAAACATTGCTTTAAAAGAACATATCCCTATATTAATACATCAATGTGACACTACATAACATTAAATACTAAATTTTTCATCATTATATATACATATTTTTATAGCTGTGTACATTCTTCTGAACTCAAATGTCAGTTATTAGATTTTAGTTGCTTTACCCTCCTGTGTGTCTCTGATTAGAGAAGATAGGTAATAGATAGTCCTCTCCTCCTATGCTTCTACACATCGGGTGGAAGGATATATTTTCCAGATGGAAAGCTCTATAAGTGTATGCAGGCACGGTGCAAGGCATGTGTGTGTGTGTGTGTATGTGAGAGAGAGAGAGAGAGAGAGAGAGAGAGAGGCATAAAGAGGTAGATGAGTTTACAGAGAGCACATCTGTAAAAGCCATTTCTCTATGAGGTATGGAGAGGAAGAAGGGAATAAAGATAAATGTCCTGTGACATTCTGAAAGTGGGCCAAACCAGAGTATGTTTAAACTGATCCATGTGGGGTTTGAGAGAGAGAGAGAGAGCGAGAGCGAGAGAGAGAGAGAGAGAGAGAGACTTTATCATCTTAATACAGTTTGAAATTTAGCAATACAGTATTAGCCGGTGTAGGTTAGGTTTTGAAACATTAGGTTTTGCTCACTGTTTTGGTAGTAGTGTTTCTGAGTAAAACACATCCCAATATTGTGTATGAATCAAACCAAGAGAGACAGGAGACAACAAGAGAGAGCTTTTTTGGTATCTCTCTCTCAAAGGATATATACACAATATGACCAAAAATGTATAGCCACCTCTTTTCATGTAGGTATTGTTTTTGTTTCTTTCGATCAGGGCTGTTTTAGTTCCCTTAGTTCCAATTAAGGGAACTCTTAAAGGGATACTCCAGCAATTTAGAATTGCACTTTCATTAAAGATCCCTCATGTTTTAAGCAGTGCTCATTTTGGCACCTGATTTTGATTAAGCTTTAGTTTTTTGACAAGACTAGTTCATAGTCGAACAAATTTAGCATAGTTTTTGTCGATGAAAATTTAACATAAAATTTGTCATGCATTTTTCATTTCTATATCTAAGCTTACAGGTTTCGTTCTCGTCTGCTGCGTGGTTGGTGGAAAAAGGTGCAGTTTACTTGTTCACACACACAGTGTCCATGTCACTCTGTTCTGCAGTAATACAACAGAATGATTTACTAAATCCAGTTATCATTTCCAATCTCTGTCTGTTCTCTTTCGTTCCTGCTTGTCTAGCATTACTGCTGCTACCCGTGCTCTCCACTGCAGAGCAGCGAATCATTCAGAAGCTCATTCACTCATTGTTCATACTGTTCATTGTTTGAGAGGAGAAGCTAAACTATTGGTTTTAAGATTGTTAAAAAAATACTTTGCTTGGAATAATTATTTGTATCTGATGTGGATATTCTGCAAAAAAACTAGTAGGGAAATCATTTTAGTTTCAAAAGTTAAACTGCTGGACATCAGATGTCTACTACTTCACTGAAACGTCCTGTGTCAGTGTATGGGCACTAGAGGTGTCAAGTTTCCACATCACACAAGTTTGCACAAGTTGCATATACTGGACCCCAATTGTTTTCCAAACTAGTTGTGATGTCACAAAATCCTGCTCATACGAACACATCTTAAACTCAGATTTAAGGTGAGACGTTTTCCCCATTCAGTAGAAGAATGTGAAAACAGCATCATGCATCAAACATCAAACATCGTCAAACAAGTGAAGTAACAATATCTGGAGTACAATATCTGGCTTTAAATTGGGGATAGGTGACTTGTGAGAGACAGGTTTAAAAATGAATGGACACAACTGAAGTGGCAAAGGCCAAGTCCAGGACCTTTAGTCTCTAGTATGGGTCAAAGTCCAAAAACATTGGATCCTACAATTCCCACAATGCAACTCAACAACATCTTTTATTAGATTCTGCCTGCCTAGTAAATGCTTTCAAGCTTCAAACCCAAGATTTGTAACAGAGGCTAACATTTTAAGCCTCAAACCCAAGCTGAGACAACCTTGGGGACATCATCAGGGCTACCTCAGTGTGGTCTTGGAATGAGATGTTTACCAACTGCTAATGGGTATAATGTTTGGATCTCCACATACATTTGGTCATATAGAGTACACAGCCTCTTTAACATGGCTAAACACAAAATACACCATTAGGGTTCCTTTCCGATAGAAGAATTGGGAGTTTTTCAACCTCGTTCAATATGGAATTAACCACTTTTATTAAGTGATAATGTTGTATTGCAGCAGTAAGGACATGTGATATGTGGCTATTCCCCAGCCATTAGGATTGTTCTGCTCTGGCCAATAGATCACACATGTAGGAGCAATGTTTGACCCCAGATTCTCCAGTTTCCATAGCTCCTAGTCCCACGGGAAGAATTTATAGTGCTTCACTCCCCTCCTATACTTTGTCCCATCCACTTAACTAACCGTTTTTACAGTTCTTTTTCATCTTAAATTTTGATGAAATCACATTAGAGATTTCTGCTGTATTGGAGAGGCCTGTATAACAGCTTTTCTTGGTAATGAAATGTGAAGTGGGTGGACTCAGGCTTCGCTGTGCATGTGTCAGATTTAATGTAAACCAGCCATACTGTAGAGGGGAAATGTGATTTTTGGCAGGCTAAGATGTAGTTTTCAGTCTCCCTCTTTTTCTCTCTCACACGCTAGCTGGGGTTAGACTGATATGGGTTTTTGAAGGCCAATACTGATATTCTGGGTCTGATATTTTTCAGTCTTTAATGTAACAGTTTCTATGTCCACACATTCCCTGTACAGATATAATAATGATGCAGTTCCTATAGGTGGATTAGCCACTATTAAGGCATGGTTAATCCTCTTAAACCACGCTTCAATTACATCTGACATAGTTTGACATGTTTTTTCATGAAAATAATATCAAATATTTCAAACAGCAAAATACATACATCATGATGATAATGATTGGCAGGTTTCTCAGTCAAACTCAAGATAGAAAGTCTAAGCTTTGCCTACTTGTCAGATAGTGACTGTTTCTATAGCTTTTATTGCTAAATGTAATTTCTCTTAGAGGGCTTCTGTGATCATTCTTTATGAAAAGCTGACATGTGATACCTGGCTGTTCAGTACAAATTGAAAACCATGTAATTTTAACAGAAATAAAAGACTGTGGGAAAAGCAGTTGGACAAAATAATCTCAACTCAAGGTCCAACTCAAGCTATGATAAAAGCTAGTGTGAGGGACCGAGCAGGAAGGCACAAGGACACAGGCGTATTTTTTAACAAAACAGGGTTTTTATTCACCCAAACAATTTACAAAAATAAACAATAACTATGGGGCCAAAAAAGAGGTCAACTAACGGAACTGCACAAATGAATACTCAACTTAATCAGTGAGCACCGCAACATAACTGACCTAACAAACAATGAACAGTGGAGAACATATATGCTGGGTGATCAAACCAGTTTACATACAGAGGGGAATACATTCAACTTTACACACTAATTAACTTAAAACTCCAACAGTCTGGTCAGCCTTTAAACTGAAAAAAACATTTTACTAAACACAGGAAAGTAATGCAAATTCTAAAGAAAATCAACTTATATTTAAATCTTTCCATTCTCCCCCCTGGGATGGCAGGTAGTTGATTCAGTCCTAATTGGCCCCCTCCTGCTTATAAGGCCGTCACTTCCTAGAACCCATCTTTTGCTTGTCCTTCCTAGATGACTCCAGCAATGGAAGCCTGGACTCCCCCTTTGCTTCTGCCAGTTGTGTGGCTGCGGATGTGGTCATAACAGCTATGAAAAGTAAAAGTCTATTAAGTGGACCTTGAGATAAGATTATTTTGTGAAAAAGACTGAAAATGTTGTTAGCATTCAATAGCTAGCTCCAATAAAGTTCTGGCAGTGATTCTGCACTCAAAGGTACCCTGTGAAATGTTTGACTACTAGTAGCCCTATGGAGAAATGTTTTTAAGAGTGGGTCTCTGTTTTATTTGTACTGGGCTGGCATAAGACCACCCTGGCGAAGTGCTACATTTTCCTGTCTTCGGTTCCACCCTATTTTGCTGATGAATAGCGGTGGTGGCTCAACATAGAAACATAGTAATATGCCAACAAAGGTAAGTAAGAAGAAGAATTCAAGCTAGCAAACATGTCAACAATGTATGACTTAAAATAAGTAGAAAATCAGCATTACAAAAGATATGATTAGGGAATCTATATATCTATAAGGGCGAGTAGGACAGACGCTAGCTTAAATAGGGGTTAGGACACTGACAGAACATCGTGGATGTATTAAAAGAGCTGGATGCAGCATGGCACCCTGGTGGCCAACCATTGTAGTGAAATAAAAGAAAAATCCCCTTTGGCCCCGAAAGATTAGACAGCCATTATAAAAGTCGGTTGACAGGATGCCCTTAAAGGGCAGACATGATTGATTATTGGTCTGTATTTTGAAAATGAGGCCAGTATGCCAAAATGTTGTACACAGAGCCTAGAAAATTCTTCTTTTTGTCTATGATATAATCACAATTTAAAGTATATGGGATGTGCAGGTGGGGCCAGAGAAAGATAGTAATTTATGAGCATGTGTCGTGAGTGGCACAATGTGGAAGCAAACTTTAACTGAAACACAGTATCCAGTTCTCATATTGTGTCCTTGCAGAACACCCACGACACAAACCACTAGCTAGCACTAGCTAGCCCACACATTCCTGTGTGAATCAGTTGATTTATAATCAGTTAAGGTTGTCAAACAGGATTAAATTAGATATTCTAGTACATGCAGAATGAGGGGCTTTCCTTTCCCTTTCACTTTTTCCATTTCTTTCTCTGATATCTTAGCTGCTATAGGTTAGCTTACACATACTTGCAGATTTTGGACTTTTATTTAGTGGAGGAACTGTGTGCTCTGGAAAGAAATGAAGCCCCACCACCCACCTCTCTGAAACTGCATACAGGCCTTTACAGAATAATTAACAGGTGGAGACCGCCCTCACTGAAGGAGTGCGCACACACACACACACACACACACACACACACAAACACACTCATACTGACATGCATGGGCAGAAGACACATAGACAAACTTACCTGCATACACACTCAAAAGCACCTGGACATACAGTAGATATGGATAGACACAAAAATATGCACACATACAAATATTCAAAGGAACACACTTAAACACAGAGATGTATGGATGTGCCCATATAGTTATATGCTAACACACACACGCACACTCTGCGGTGAAAGGATTCCTTGTTCTTTTTATCACAGTGATGCCTCCCTGGATTGAGATGATATGGTAAATTTGCTAATGTCAGAGAGGGTTTCTTCTACTATTACACACACACACATTTATGCAACCCAGAATGCTAGCAGCTGGCTCACCGAGAAGACCACACACACTCACTCATACACACATGCCACAAACTGAGTCACAATCAAGACTACTGATCCCTATCACACACACACACCCTCAACGGTGCCATATGGGGAGCGGCGTTGGTGGATGTGTGTGGGATCAATGGGAACACCGGTGGAAACTGCAGTAAGCTCTGGAGACACACCATTAACCTTGACAGAGAGAAAGAGACAGACAGCAGAGGGTCAAGATTGAGAGTGAGACTGTGAGCTTTTCAGTGCACTGGAGGGAAAGTTGTCGTACAATCTCCCTAATACATTTCTCATGTTTTTTCTTTATCTTCTTCTGTTTCATGCTGTAAGGCCTTTTTCACACAGTGTGCAGTAATAACTGGGTCATTTCCACTGTGGGAAACAGAAACAAGCCTATACACAAGTCAACCCATCCATCTTCCCGCCTCCTGTATTTGTTCCTGTCCTCCGTCGCTCCCACTGTCTGCTTCCTCTCTCCTTCCTTTTTCTGGGATCCTGGGGAAAGTCCCACTCTCTCTCTTTCTCTCTTTCTTTCTCTTTTTGCATTCCTGTACTGCGTGGAAGGCAAGGGCCGCTTTGCACTGCAGGAATTCTGTGTTTGCGTATGTCAAACTTTGTGCGAGTGTAAGAAAATGTCTGTCCGTTTCTAATTGCAACCTGAGTGTTGAAAGTGGTCTGTGAGAGCTGTGTCACTAAATATAACAATAGACAGTAAAAGGCAGGAAGCGTCAAATATGTTGGGGTTTCACATTGTGTGTGTGTGTGTGTGTGTGTGTATGTGTGCTTTCCAATTGCTTCTACAGCTGCAAGCCCCTTACAGGCCCACTGTAATCAGTATACTACAGCTGCACATTTCTCCCACTCAGTGGACTAAAGCCATTTTGCCTTACTTCTCTCCTTCATGACGTCTCAATTTAGAGTTAGAGCAATACACTGGAATACTAATGGCTGAAATCAAGGTTTGCATTAGATTCATTACATATACTGCTCAAAAAAATTAAAGGAACACATTGAAAACACATCAGATCTCAATGGGAAAAAAAATCATGCTGATATCTATACTGGTATGGACTGGGTAATGCGCTTAAAAAGTGTTCCTTTAATTTTTTTGAGAACTGTATATTCAATATTATTTTTTTATATTATGAAAAGCCATTAATATGAATATAAGTTTAGAGACATTGTTTTGATTCTGCAAGGGCACACACAGTCCATGTAGTAGTAGAAATTAGTATTAGTATGTATAGTGACAGTAGTAGTAGTTTCTGCTTTAGAAGTAGTAGGAGTCAGCAATGGTAATATTAGTAGTACCTCTGCTACTAGTTATAGGAGTAGTAGTAGTACTAGTGGTAGTAGCAGGCATATAAGTTACTGTTTTAGCAGTAGTAGGAGTCAGTGGTGGCAATATTAGTAGTACTTATATTAGCAATTACTGCAATTAATAGTAGTACTGTGATACACCTTGTAGTAGTAATAGTTGTAGTAGTAATTGTTGTTGTAGTAATAGTAGCAGTAGTACAATTACTACTAGTAGTAATAGTAGTAGTAATACTGCTACTGGTAGAATGAGGAGTTGTAATGGTAGTAGTAGTAGGAACAGTTATACTAATGGCAGTAGTAGTAATAGTGACAATAGCAACACTGGCAATATTACTAGTGGAAGTAATAGTAGTTGCAGAGGCAATTGAAGTAAATGCAGTAGTGGCTGAAGTAGTCGCAGTAAGTTTCGTAGTGGTAGTTGAAGTTATGGTGGTACTACCAATAGTAACTGTATTATTTACTAGTTAGTTAATAGTTAGAGAGTAGTAGAGGAGTAGCAGAATTAGTTTTAATAATAGTAAAACTCTAGTAGTGGTGATAATTGTATTAGTAGTATCAGTGACAGTAGTACTGGTAAAACTACTACAACTAGTAGCAATAGTAATAGTAGTAGCAACTAGTAGGAGTAATTGTAATAGCAGTACTGTAAAAGAAGTAGTGGTAGTAGCATAAGTTATAGTAGTATTAATAGTTGCTATAATAGTAGCAGAGGTAGTAGCAGTAAAGGAAGTAGTAGTGATATTTAAAGCAATAGTTGCGGTAGTGATACTTATTGTACTAGTGCTAGTAGTAGTAGTGCTCATTGTTGTATCAGTAGTAGTAGTAGTATATTTGTTTTCAGTGGGTAGTACATTCTCTCTGAGTTTTTTTCTACCTCTCTTGGAACCAAATTCATGGAAAACATTGAATAATGTAGAATGATTTGTAAAAGTAGAGAGTATTGGCAGCTTCAGATCCCAAACTCTCAGTATCAGCCTTCAAAGAGCATGTATCCTGCGAGTTGTAGTCTCAGTGAATCAGTGTCCAAGCTAAGCCTGAGTTCCTGTTTGCACACCACCACCACAGTATTAACTGTACTGTATTTCTTTTCTGTTTTCATTAGAGGATTAGATGGCAGCACCCGAGAGATTCCTCTATTTCGCTTACTACTCCTACTTTCTGCCTATGCTTCAGTGATTGATATTAAATCTGTTCTGTTTGATCAATAATTAAAGGTGCAGTGCCTAGTGTTCCCAGACTAGACTGAGCATTATGAATTATAGATTGTTATTCCTGCAGGTCTGATCAGAGGATAACAACAACAGCCCTTCACCGGGTTGGAACACTACCAGTACTGATGCTCTCTACTGACTGGATAACACAGGATTATTGTTTCATCTCTCTAATACAGATCCTCGATCAGGGTTTTTTGCTGCTTAGGGCCAAATTTCCATTCAGGAAGAGAGAAATGCTAGATAGAGGCAGAGAGTGGAGATGCGTTAAAAAGAAGGTCTTCAGCCAGATGGATTCAAACCCTGCTGTGTTGATGCCAACACTGGCCAGCATATGCAAAAGACAAGCTTGTTTTAATTAGACTTCACCACAACAAATGGAGTATTGTCACGCTAGGATGTACACTGTCAGTGATCAAAGTCAGAATACACACGGGAAGACAAATGAACACATAAATGTGCACTCACACATGGTCTTTCCTTTTTTCTCGTTTGAATGCTCTCCTCCCAGTTAGTCCTTACCTCCCTCCTATAGTTTCAGCAGTTACTGCCTGGAGTTCAGCTTTCATTTAAATGAAAGTTGAAAAGTTTGACACTTTGGAAAATGGGAGCGTTAGATAAGTACCACTCTGAAAATCTGTCTGTTAAATATGAAGCGGTTAGCTTAGCACAAAGGCTGGAAACGGGAGACTCTTAACAAACCAACATGGACCCTGAGGTCTTTTATTGTCACACGGTGAGACACACATCTAGGTTATACACAGAACACACACATGCAGATTGCATCCCCCAATGAAATTTGTCCTTTGCCTTTAACCCATCCTTCCTCCTGAGGACAGCGGTCAGTCTTCAATATGGCAACCGGAGACCAAGTGCCCATGCCCTGTCTTTCTAATAGGGTTATATGTTGTTTTTTTCTACGTGCAAACTCCACACAGAAAGGCCTGGTCCCCCAGGGGAATTGGACCAAGGACCTTCTTGCTGTGAGGCAGAAGTGCAAAGCACTCAGCCACCATGCCACTTAATGGACTGCTACAAACTAATTTGGTAGCATGTTTAATGAATTGTTGTTTTGTGAGTTCTTGTTAAGAAATGCTCAAATTAATACATTGCAGTGGGAAATGTATTATTGAAAAAAACATCTGTTGTGGATTCATTATGATGGAATTGAGTTATGTCTCTTTCTCCAAACAGACATTCACCTACACAACAGAGCTGAAATACAGAAATTGGAACATAAGCCCACTTTTTATTGAAGGAATAGAAACAGAGTGCCACACTTTTTTTTAAAGAAATGACGCATAAGGGTTTCTGTCCACTGAAATGCTAGAAGGCTTTCAATTTGAAACTGATTCAAGAAGTGTTGAGTAACAGGGTGAACAGGAGCAGATCAAAACGAGGCTTTGTAATAAAACATGACCAATTACTGATCAAACAGAGGGAATTAGAAATTAAGGCCTGCCTGCTAATTCAAGCCTGCCTCAGATAAAAGCCTGGTACCTTCTGCAGTTCAGGTAAATTAAGGCCCCAGCCGCTGTATGAGGAAATACGGTGTACTACGTTCCGCTACTGGGAGTTTATAGAGCCTTGCTTTTTCCACTGCCTATATGGAAGGCCAGCCTTTACTTTTTCGTGACGACCGAACCCTGGCCGTTACTAGGGGCCCGGGCCTTAATTGACTCTTGGCCTTTGTTTGAGGAAATACAGTATTCATAATGGATATACTCTCATAGTGGAGGCAGATCGACTTGCTCAGTTTGCTGTCTCATAATTATTGTTCTTAGATTAAAAAATGTAGTATTGTTTTTTTACACTTCGATTCTTGTGTGGTTTAAACAAAAAAGATATAACGTGTTACTTTGTGTAGCTTCATATTTAACAGACAGATACGAGAGTGGTATCAATCTTCTCCGCTAACTCAATTCCTTTAACTTAGTATTTTCACTTCAGGGTGTGTTTAATGTGAGCTTGATATATGTCGACGCAACGTCATTTCCCTCCACAGCTAGGGAACCACGTAGCAAAACTTGCAAGTTAGCAGATGGGAAAAACAGGCCATGGTAGCCTCCATGTAACACCATTGTGTGACAATTGAGTAGCATTGAGTGTGTGTGTGTGCGTGTAAAGCATTTTGTGCTCAAACAGAAGCAGTCAAAACAGGAAAAACCCACCAACTGGCTGCCCTCGTCTGTCACCCCTGCTCAACTCTGCCTGACATTGAGCACAATGGGTGTGTGTATGCCTATATGTGCAATACAGTATGTGTGTTCCATTAACACCTGGTAGTCTCTGTCTTGTCCTGTCACTAATAGAGTGGCTGAACAACGTGTTAGAGACAATAATAGACCATTACACTGTGGGAAACTGGACTGTCCTTTCAGGGCCCATCCTTTCACACAGGAAATGGAGAAATATACAGAAATCCACGCACTTTAACACACACACCCGCCATTACACATGTTTCCTTTGTTCATACACTGTTCCAGAAATGAGTTTATTTAAAAATAGGCATGTAGAGCAATGGGATGTATCACTACCTAATATGGCTAATTTAATAAGTTAATTCTGATTTCAGGGCTTGTATATTTATATCCACACACAGTCTTTTGGCACAATTTCATTTCCATGTGGCAGCTCTCCAGATCTAATGCCTTGTTTTCAACTTTTGCCAAAACCTCCAAACCACCTTCCTCCTTTCTAATTCTAATTTTCACTCCCTCTATCCTCAGTTACACCCACACACCCGCACACATGCACACACACACACACATTTGTGCACACAGACCCATGCTGAGCCTCGGCTGTGGTAATTAGATACAGTCTGTCTAACTGTCAGACATTAACTGGTACCAGACACCAGACTCCAACTCCATTGGCTAATCCTCCAGACGTTTCTATGCATTCCGATTGGCTGTTGCCTCCTCCACCGCTCTGACTCTGACCCAGTAAACTTGCATATGAACCAAATCCACACATTTCCATTGGCTGTCTCCGAGACACATGACTGGTGCTCACAGACACTCTCCGGCTCGGTTGCTCCCAGAGGAGGATACAGTTATCCTCCTTACAGAGAAAAACAGTACCATTCATCACCTCCTTCTCTCTCACTTTCTCTCCTCAGCTAGCTCTCTCTCTTTGTTTAGGCTGTTTTGGGTTTTGTTATGTTTCTCTCTTTGTCCCTCTGAAGGTTTTGAAGCCACTTCAAGTCCTCTGGACGCCCGGGTCAGACCAAGACACCTCCTCTTAAATTATGTAAGAGCTAAAGTTGATTCTATCAGTTCCAGGCTGGGGTGAAATCCCTGAGGGTGTATTTTATCTACATTTGTTCCCTTATACAGTCTTATTTTTTGACTGGGAACACTAGGCACCTTTTGCTTCCATTTCTGCCCACATTAGACTCTCACGCGCCCGTCAGTCGATGGTCGCTGAGCAGGATAGGCCCAGTCATGGAGCCATAAATATTTATCCAGCTCACTCATCAAGCTCTTACTGCTCAGCACCAGTGTGATGAGGCAGAATCAGTTTCACACAACAGGTTTATGTTGTCATATCCTGTCGCTGAGAGTAGTGGACAAACACACTGCTGCTCCCAGAGCTTCCAAGCCAGGAAGGATATTTCGGCCTTTAGTTTTCTTTAACCCTGACGTTCTTTTCCGTGAACCTACTGTATATGGGCGCCAACCAAAAGGAAAATGCAACTTATGTCTTCAACATAAACAGCTAGAAACCCTTCAACAAGGCACTTAACACAGTTGCTTAACGTCAAACTGAAATTGAAATACATGTTTGCTAAAAGAAATCAGATTATATATTGTCTGTTTATGTTGGCTTGTTTGCTTATTTGGTAAAAACTATTTTAAGTAAATTAATTTAGGTTTTGTTTATTTTCCTGCCATGATAGCACCTCCTACATTCATGTTCTCCAGGAGGGTTTTATGTTTGGACTCACAATGTTGGTACTGGTAATCTGATTGATGTAATATACAGTATGTGTGGGGGGGGAAATAATAATATCACTTAATTTCCAGCAGCCACACAGGCAGTTAACTAGCCATGGGGCCTACACTGTTAATTGTTGCTTAGTTTACTCACTTTACGCTGTGTTTTATGATTCCAATTACTTGGTAAAGTGCTGAGGTAGGACTAACCTTTGCTGTGAATTTTGACAGTCTGGTCATTTGATGTCACAACATCTGGACCCATGATGGAGAGACAGCTGACGCTAGCTAGACTCCCTTTCTTTCTATTATGTAGGACAAACACAGCACTGAGTTTGCAGCAGTTGTTGAAATATATATATATATACAGTATATATATATATATATAATATATGTTGAAATAACATGAATGAAGAGAAAGATCCAGTGGTAATCAGTGCTAATGTTAAGGGTTAACTAGCTTCCAAGGTAGCCTAGTTTGCTAGCTTCCATTCTCCACTTTGAAATCTTACAGGAGAGGCATCTTAAATCAATGGTATTTCACCGACGAGAAAGACAGGATCAAACATCTTGTATCAGTGTTTGTAGGCTATAGAGTGCTATGACGTGCTTCACTCATTAGAGCATCATAAAAGTTGACAGCGCATCTTCTAGCAATGCCAGCCCTGTTTTTAAGACATCCTGTTATGAAAAATGAAAACAAATCATTTGAATTTATATTCTTACACAAAAAGTGTGGAGACGTGTGAAAAACTGTAGTAGTACATGTCAGAAAAGACAATCTACCCTTATTAAATAAACTTAAAAAAACACACTTTTATAGTATTACCTCCCTGCAGACAAAGATGCCACTGTACACTGTGATGTATGAGGGTCAGTTGACTTCACGTCACCCTCATATCGCTGCAAACGATCAAAGAGTATTTGATCAGGAAGTCCCATTAACACATACAAAGCATCATGGTACGAAGAAGAGCTTTCACAAACACAGAAGAGCATACAAGAGAATACAAAGCCGTTCAGCATTCTGTATCGCCATGTTCACATGTTTGACCAGGCTTTATGTTTGCTTATATAAAGTGTCACTGTATATGGGGCAATGTACACACATTCAATTATCTTCACTCAATAGGACCTGACTATGGATATGGAGCCAGCAGACTAGCCACGTGTGTAATCCAAGGCATCTGGGCATTAAGGCTGGTCAGTCAGGCTTCTGCACACATGGCAAATGGTCCAATTAATGTTTTTCCCTGGAAAACACATAAAAATTGGCCATGCATTTAACTTTTTTTTAGCAATGCCATGTTTCACACATTTATACACTGGTGCATTTAATTTCTGGCTACTGAGCAGCTCACATGCTAAAATCTGGGATTAAGTGCTTGATCATGGACACATTAACAAGTGTCTACTGAGAGGATGCAGGGTTCCTTATTAACTTCCCATCCCTGACAATATTTTCCCAGCCAGCCTGGGTTTTGAAACGGCAACTGCTTGAAGAGGAATAATAATAATAATAATAATAATAACTTTATAATAACTTTTTTACTAAGCAAAGAGCACAACCAAGCAATACATAAAACTGAGTAATAACAATATAAAATAATATAAAAATGACATCACATGAAAGCAAGTCTATAAAAATGGGTTTTAAGAAGTGATTTAAAAGAGGTTACTGAGTAGAGATGTCCTGATGGCAAAGGCACGGTCACCTTTATATTTAAGCCTAGACTCTGGAACGACTAGGAGAGACCTACCTGAGGATCTAAGGCTACGCACTGGCTCATATGGGGTCAGTATTTATGCTAAATATTGTGGTGGTGACCCGATTTCGGCCAATTACACCAGCATGAGACTTGAGACAGTGGAATGGTGGAATTCAATCATCCATATTTTATTCTTCTTAAACAAGACATCAACCAGTACTTGTTTATGCAGGGAAATACTCGTAGATTTGACATATACTTTCGGCCCTCTGCCACCACACACACTCCTGCTAATCACCTCCCCATACATTCCTCAGTACAGGGGGCACCTTCCCCTAATTCTTCCCATCCTAAATAAATGAGCCATTCATACCTTAAAATACATATACATCTTATTACAATAAACATTATGCATTCCCTTTTATTGAATAAAACTCCTCATCTCCCCTTAATACATAATCCAATACAAATACACATCACTTTACCACCCCCTACCGATTTACCACTTGGTACCTCCCGATACCTTCAAAAGGCTGCCAGATTGCCTTAGGACTCTTTTTTTTTTTTGCTCTGTGGAGGAGACAGAGGTAAGTGACGCAAAAACCTAATTTAATTCCTACTGGACTCAATAAACCTTTTTCTACTTAAGGTGTTTGTGCAATTATTAATACCAATTAACATAATCTCTCTAAAACTCATAATACCGCGAGACCTTTCTCACAATAGCTTGGTGCCAGACCCAGGCGTGCCTTATAAGTGATCAGTAAAATCTTAAAATCAATTCTAAATCTAACGGGGAGCCAATGGAGCAAAGCCAAGATCGGGGTGATGTGATGTCATCTGTTAAAACCAATAAGAAGCCTAACTGCTGTCTTTTGAACTAGTTGGAGGCGAGAGAATGACTTTTGGTTGATGCCAGAAAGGAGGGAGGTGCAGTAGTCAAGTCTCGAGAAAACGAGAGCGTGTATTACTTTTTCCAGATCAGACTGTGAAAGCATTGGCTTGACAGTAACATATGTCAACGTTTAAAAAAAACAACGTTTAACTCTTTATCACTGTTAAATAAAACTAAATAAAAAAATCTCTAAAATGTAAGATTTTTCAGGAATGATGATGAAATGGTTTCCCTTTAATGGCCATGTAATCCTTTATCTTACGTTCTGATTTGAAAAACACCAAAATCGGAGCTATGAGATCTTTACATGTCAACACTGATAGGATGTACCAAACGGACAGTTCAACCTGCCTGTCTAAACATTTGTTTGTGAACTCAAGATTCATGAACATCCTGAACAAATTTCATGTGAACCCGATGTCATGCTTTCAGCCTTTACATTGAAATGAACTTCACATTCCTTGAGGTATATGAGTCACAGGCATGACTGTGGCAACAGCAAACATGTCATCATGTGATGCAATCCCCCTCTGGGCCAATCAGCAACAATATGTCACTTTGATTTGACCTGTAATTGGGCCATTTTGGGCTCATCAGCATGAAGAGGAAGCGGTTTTTGTTGAAACGTATCGTAGTCTAAGATTCAGATATCATACAGATAGATGAACAAGCAAATGAAAGGAAACGGCAACAGAAATTATACAGATGAGTCACTGTCTTGTTCCCACATAATTCAGTTGTCAGCAATGCCAACATACTTTTGTTAGTCAGTGTGGGGTACTTTCCAAACTGAATCAGCTGGGACAATAAAAACCTTATCAATGGTCATTTCTACCTGAAGGATAAACTGGGAGTTCAATACTATGCCTTTTAAAAGTGCCCATTTAAAACTAAAAACAAAATGTAGATCTTCATCCAGTGATACAGTCAAAGGATCACAAGAGAATTAGCA